>JACXGJ010004259.1:8848-47069 GCA_016801105.1 Esox niger | reverse complement strand
GGGGGGGGGGGGCTGTCTGTCTTTTGCACATCGAGGCAACAGCAACTTAGTGTAACTGAATAGCACAACAACTAAGAGTTGAATGTGGAAGATGGAACGTCACATTAAACTAAACTAGAGTTTTTAATTCCAGTGCCAAACAACTGGTTATATATACTTATTATTGTACAACAAAATGTTTTTGTGGAATGTTAGGTCCCTTAGTGGCTGAGGTAAATAATGTCTGAAGTCATTAATATTATTTAAGTGTTTTTGTAATCATTAACAATTCCAAACTGTTATAATGATTGTTGAAACGTGCAGAATCACACAACATATACAGTATAGCCTATATGTATTTTATCATTACATTTATTGAAGTGCTTGATGGGGTTATAGTGTCCCATTTTTTTCACTGGAGAATGGTATTTACTCTGTTCACAAGATATGATTCTCTCTCAAACTTCATCAGTTATCCGCTCTGTGGAGTGTAATGCTCTTTGACTTTGAACATCAGATTTTGTGGTGTATTGATCTGACTGTCAGTTTGATCTAACTGGTATCCATGGTATTCAATATCATAAACTATAGTGCTGCAATGAATTGAAACAACAACAATTGACTTCTTCAGTTTAGCTGTTAAAAAAGGTGAGTTGCTAGGATGACAGGTTGGCTATTTCCAGATTATTATTTCACCTTGCCGATAAAATATTTCCACACCTACCAAGCCATGTTAAAAAATGTTGGAATAAGGAAAATATCAAATTTCCTTTGTCTTTCTTAGCTGCATTCTGAAAACAGCTGCAGCTGCTAGAATGTTAACCAGGACCAAGAGGACAGAGCACATCACTCCGGTTCTTGCATTGGCTCCCGGTCAGTTACAGAATAGACTTTAAAGTGGTGCTTCTAGTTTATAAATGTCTGAATGGATTAGGACTCGAATACATTTCTGATATGTTTGAAGAATATAAACCGAGCAGGGCTCTTAGATCCATGAACTAATGTCAGCTAGTAGAGCCCAGAGTCCAAACTAAACATGGAGAAGCTGTGTTTAGCAGTTATGCTGTACACAACTGGAATAAACTACCAGAAGATCTTAGACATTCATCAGTTGTGTCCATTTTTAAATCCAGGCTAAAACCACTACTCTTTTCATTTGCCTGTGACTGAGCTCTTAAACTTAACCACACTGTGAGCCTTATAGCGTCCTATGTTTTATTATTATGCTGTATTTCTCTTCTTGATTTATTTTGTTATTAAATGTATATCTTGCTATCTTTTACCAATTGTAATGCAAGTCCTGGTGCTATCAGAGGAATAACCTCTGTGTAAATGTAACAATCTGCTAATGATGGATCTGACTGTTTTGATTCTATTGCATTATTTCTATTTTCACTGTAAAGCACATTGAATTGCTTCTATGTATGAATTGTGCTATATAAATGAACTTGCTTGCTTGCTTTCTCGGCAAATTCGCCTTCAACACAAGGTGCTGCTCAAAAGGTGCCCCTCTCTATGGCTTTGGCAGTTTACCCAGAGGGGGTAAGGCAATACTTTACCATCAGATCTCCAGTCAGTCTGTAAACACATTTTTGATAACTGGTTAGATTGCAATTTGTCATTTCGCTATTACAGCTGTAAATGTGCAAGCATGGAAGCAAGCTGTGTTAAAAGCCACTGGCTGAGCCATGTATTTCTACTGTATAATAATATTTCTGAATAATAAAATGTTGGTGCTTCTATTTGTTCCTGATTAGTTTGTACTCTAAATTAGACATACTTTTTTGGGATATTCCACTCTCCCTTATCTAAGGCACTTCTGGGGCATTTGGGTTTACTAATTGGCTCAAGGGCATTATTCACCTTGTTGGATATTGGTTGTATTTGGTTACTTGCCCAACAATCCCAACCGCTAGGCTACTTGCCACTCTTGCTAAAATGCTTATTTAGCAGCATTGCTTGGATTGTTAGATACTGCTGCTGTGCCAGTCTGGAGGCATTAAGAGTACCTACTGTATAGGCAGGCTTCTTTTGACAGGTGCCTTGCACATTTTCTTCCTGTTAAATTAGCAGTGGCTCCTTTTTTACCAGTTGATTGCATTTCCTTTTCATATTATTCTAATCTTCATGCAGGTCAGGTGTTTTCAACATAGTTTATCTGAGAGAGTACCCCTGTCCCTCTTATTGTAAAAATAAAAGAAACCAGTTCAAAAGTACAATAAAATATTCTCCATTGTTTTTTTAGTTTACCACCCAAGACATCAAAACACATAAATGTCACCATGAATTTGTTTAAAGGCAGAAGTGTTCTAGAGTAGGGGTGCACTACGAAGCAAGGTAACTTATTGCTTAATGAGGTTAACTTCATTAGTAACTTAGTGATATTGGGTGTAACTTCCAGATTAACCCGTACTACGAAAGGTGAATACGTTTTACCAGGATATGCTGACTTGGCAATTTACTCTGCATATTTAAACTGCTACGAGCATGGTTAACTCGATGTTGCCCTACATAAGCACCTCTCACAAAAATGCAGGCACATTTTGAAGACCCTATTAACATTGGCGCACACATTGTGAAAGGCTCACTCCACTGGACAAAGTTGTTTGGAAACCATGTAACTCTTCTTGTTTACCACAATGATGTTCTCCATAAAATTCTTTAAGAAATTGATTCTCATCTAAGGGAATTACATAGTGTAACATGAGACAATTATCCACCTGGGGTAAGACACCCCACACATGTACATTTGTTAGAAATCAGACATTTCGAACAGTGGATGTCAATAATTATTTGGTTACCCAATTGTCAAGGGAGAGAGTAGATCATTTGTTTATTGCAGCATATTGATAGTCCTGTTCATGAGATTACGGACCTGGTCTTCCTTACACAACCTCAATCTCATCTCAATCAGTCTCTTCTCACTGTAATGTTGGTTACAAGCTGTTATATACATTGAGGGGCATGTTTTCTTAGCAAAGCCAGAACAGTAACCCCCATGCCAAATGGTCAATGTAAACATTCCTGTGGTTATCAGAGCAGGTTTCCTGTTATTCTCATCATACAGGCATATTCACTTCTAATGAAATGTGCATTCATATTGTAGTTAATGCTCAAATCCCACACAGTGGATATAAAAAGTCTACACACCCCTGTTAAAATGCTAGGTTTTTGTGATGTAAAAGAATGAGACTGATAAATCATGTCAGCACTCCAATTTTATTTTGAACTGTAATGTGACCAATTCAATTGAACATTTTGAATCGTCTATGGAGAAAAAAGAAAAACCTTTCAATAACCTGGTTGCGTAAGTGTGCACACCAGGAGTAAATGTAGGGTATACATCATAAATCACTTTGGTGATTTATGACCCTGGTGGGTGGGGCTTCCAGATAGATTTGACAGCTGGGCAGGACAACCGGTTTGCTGGGTGGGACTTCCGGTGTGATATATCGACTTTCTGTATGACGTGTGTTAGGGCGGGACTTTCTGAATGATGTATACATGTCCAGTAACATTGTAACTTATGATTGCATTGATGTGCCCATATTTGATGTTTTACAACAATTGATAAACACCCCGGACAAGTGTTATAACAGGTGCGATATGTTTGATATTCAACAATGGGGGTCTTAGAGTCCCAGAATGTTAAATTCACATGCAAGTGTTTTAACAGCATCATGATCTTTGGTGTTTAACAAAAGGGCACCAGGGTTCAGCTATTCTATAACCCCCCCCCCCGCCGGCATATTATGATCCAATAAGTGTTACAACAGATTACCATTAGTACAAAGTATATGTAGTATATGAAGGTTGAATAACATCCCATGTTTTACACAAGGTTTGTAATCCACCAAAGCACTACAGTATACAAACATTGCATGAGCAATGCTACTATTTTGAAGGAATAAACAGTGCCTGGTCCGACCACACATTTTAAATTATTGTTAAATATAAAGAGGATGATTTTGGTACATGTGTGTGTATGTATGTATGATAAATGATGATCTGTCAAATAAAAATGGTTGTTTTACAGTATTTCTGAGTTGCGAAAACACATTATTTGAAAGTTTCTCTCGCTTTCTCAAAACCTTAAACACAAATCACCAAACTTAAGCTACACTGTCAAAACCTTTGACTATATCAAACAATTGCTTCAGAACTATGTTATCTTTGCCCAAAACCAAACACAGTTTTCAGATATCACACCCATCCAGCTAATGCATAAACACTACACAGCAGTCATTACACACTACAGAGATAAATGCAAAACACTGCACTCAAGGCAGAGCAAGGGAAAAATATGATTTATTATAAAGTACTTGCACAATCCTGCACACAAATATAGACACAAACAAAATATGCAGCATATTGGTAGCAATGTCTTGGAATCATTCTGCCTCAGCATCATGCCTCTGGGCATGGTCAGGCCACAGGACCTCATCAACGTCACAGGCAATCCTGTCCCTTGCTAAACAACGGGGAAAGAATCCTTTAGCATGACGAATCCAACCTTGAATCGATTCCACTCCAATGTTTTCACATTCCGCATCCATTGACTGAAGGAGAGTGTCCTGTGCATAAGGATTTCTGTCATAGACCTTCCACCTCCATGCAGAAAAAAACTCTTCTATGGGATTAAGGAAGGGCGAGTATGGTGGGAGGCACACATTTATAAAACGTGGGTTATTTTCAAACCACTCACGTATTCTAGGACCACGGTGAAAGTTCACATTGTCCCACATTACCACGTACATGGGATGCTCTGCCTGCTCATCACCTCCCTGTTCACGTCTCTGTAATGCTTCCTGTAGAGCATACAGAAATGTTATAAGATGGGCAGTGTTGTAAGGTCCTAAAGTCACATGGCGGTGAATAACCCCGTAGCTGCTGATGGCAACACATATGGTCACGTTGCCACCACGCTGCCCTGGCACCTCTACAATGGCTCATTGACCAATAATGTTGCGGCATCTCCTTCTCCTCTTGGCGAGATTGAAGCCAGCTTCATCCAAGAAGATGCACTCATGAGGCCTCTCCATGGAATCCAGTTGAAACATTCTCTATAGAAATGAAAATAAGTTAATTGTTGATATAACGTCAATGATTTAGAATTCCAGGCTTCAAGACTCTGTATACATGTGCTGCATTACATTCAACGGTAAAGATGTACAGTAACTCAATAGTGCTGTATAATCTCTGAACATGATTACTTACTTGTACATATTGATATCGTAGCTCTTTTACCCTCTCACAATTTCTCTCGAATGGTACTCTGTAGGCTTGTTTGAGACTTATCACGTTGCGTTTCAGGACACGGTCAATTGTGGAGAGACTCACACTGTTGATTCCTTCAAAGTTCTCGTTGTCTTCCTCAACTCGCTGTTGTATTTCACGCAGACGAATTAGATTATTTTGAAGGGCCATATGGACAATAATGGTCTCCTGCTGTTGTTAGAACATACCTCTCCTTCCACCGGCATGTGGCAGTCTTTCAATTCTAGCAAATACTGTAAAACCTCTTGTTAGAATTGTACAGACAGGCCTAATGCAATGTCACCAAATATGTACAATACATAAAATATGTATTTTACAGTAATACTATTCGTTTTACTGTAATACTGCAAGAAAAGGTGAATTTGTGGAGGTGTAATTTACTGAGACGTTCCACAACTGTACATACTGTACTGTAAGTTTGAGGGACCACAAATGATTGTACACTTACCGGTTCTCTTCTCTGAATGTCCTGACAATGGAGGCCACAGAGAACCTGCTTATATTTGGTTGAACATGTAGTCCTGCTGCCCTCATACACCATGTTCTTGTTCATGGAATGAGTATGATTGTTGATCTAATTTCATTGGAAATGATGGTTCTTGTTCTTCCTCCTCCTCTTCATCCTCCCCCTCCTCCTCCTCCGTCTCTTCTGTCTCCTCCTCCTCCTCCTCCGTCTCTTCTGTCTCCTCCTCCGTCTCTTCTGTTTCCTCCTCCTCCTCTTCCTTGTCTTTCACTTCGTCCACTTCCACTTCCATTTCCATTTCCACTTTCTCTCCTGCCCTCCATTGTGAAAATCACACATGCCATTTGGATTTGACATGTCTTTATTGTCACATTACTGATTAGGTGCAACACATTAATGATTTGAAACAGGTGTGTTCAATTTTGAGTGCTTGTGTTTTACCGATGACAACAGTGTGTTACTAGTATTTCACTTTTGGGGCTGTGTTGTGCCATTCTGAGTTGAAGTGCACCACAATGCTACATGTGCTTTGAGAATGACAATGTGTTTACAGTTTTGCACAAACAGTGATTCCGATTTGCTAGTTGTGTCTTACCACATGAGAAGTGTTTGAAGTTCTGCAAACTGTGTGATTCAATCATTAAAGTGGTTTGTACACTTGCAACTTTGGTTTTGCAAATGGATTTTAGTGTTTTAGCAACTCAGAAATACTGTAAGTCAGCATTAACCCTAAGCGGCATTAAATGGCAAAACGTTACAAACGTACCCAGTAGAGTATACATTTGTATGATCAACAGTGAATCGTTGACAGGTATGTTATTTCAGGTAATCAAAACATTTGTAAAGGCATCTTATGAAATAGTTTCAACGGGGACCAATGCAAGATTGTTTTCTTCACGTTGGTAAAAATGTTTAACAGGCAACGATGGTGACAAACTATATTTTTGAGAATACCTGTCTGTGTTAGTGTGGGCAGATGCTGGGAAATCCGTGTAAGATGTGATTCGTCCTCGTAATGACTTGAACCAACTCGTAAAATCAGATTTTTGGTTGCTGTATTATGGAATTATGTTTGTTAAATGTTTAATAGAATAATGGCGATATGGTGACAATAGCCAGATTTTATATGTAAGTGGATGAGTTTGCCTTTAATATAAAAATGTAATGACGTAATGTCACGGCCGAGCCACAATAACTAAGAAGAATGGCGTTTCTATCGGACCGAGAGCATCACTGAGCTAGTCAAACGCGTACAAATAGTTAAACTGTTTCGTATAGCAATTTTTAGCAATGTATCCGGTATAGTTCTTACGTGAAGAACAATGACGTAAACCGACGACAAAGAGGCGTAACCTTTTTGACAGTTTCTGTGTGAATTATGTGGTCATCTTGAGAGAGGGTTGTATACACTACAGACTCAAGTTCCTGGAGTGAGGTGGTGTTGACCCATTCCGGTCAATTACAATTGGTTCAGATTGCATAAAAGTCTTTTGCAACAGATTCCTCACCAAGGACACTGTTGCATTGGTCCCCTCAGACAACTACAACCGTTGTAAGAAGACATTCTCAAACAGCTCAATCCAGTGGCTTGAATATATGGCCACTGATGAGAATACACCAACACAGCATGCCCAGAACTGGGTAAAATTAAAATCGGGGCCTACTATGTTGATGGATACATTGAACGCGATGGTGTGTGCACAGTATGAATTTCTAGGCTGTTTCTGGAATGGTCAGCCAAAGTGCCAATGTTTAACAAGCATGAATCCGGTAACAAAGATTGAGTACGGGTTGATGCACCAACAATGGCTGACAAAGCTTGAGGCTTTAAAAGAACAACACAATGTACATGTTCAATACATATGGGAGTGTGAGTGGAATCAGCTTAAAAACACATGCCCAAGCTTTCTTGAAAACCTTTGATGCTCCAGAGCACCATGACCCTTGGGATGCTCGTTTTGGAGGTCGTAACAACAACATTTATTTGTAAGTTTACGGCTTGAGAAGGGGAGCCTATTCAGTATAACGATGTCTGTAGTCTTTACCCAATCTGCAACAAGACAAAGACATATCCGACTGAGCATCCAGACATAATCTTTTGAGTTTTCAAACCGCTGGACACCAACTTTGGTATTTTTAAGGCTACGATGTGTCCACCGAAAGGCCTTTATCACCGCACAGGGTCGGTGGTAAGCTGTTCTTTCCCTTATGTTAGTTATGTGCAGAGTCTGAAAACCAGGTAACTGATTGTTCACATACTGATTCAGAAACAGCTTTAACGGGTACCTGGGTTTCTTTTGAGCTGGTTAAGGTTGTTGATAAAGGTTGTGAGAATATTCAAAGTCTGACACTTCACCAGGACTTTTGGCTAAATTGGCAATGAATAGTCTTTGGGGTAAGATGGGTGAGCGGACTAACCTTATGAATACAATGTTAATTACAGATCTAGAGGAGTTTAGCCACTGCCTTTTTTCCAATGAAATAGAAGTTGGTAATTTCTCCTTTATCTCAGACACCGTTGCGATGGTACAGTGGCGTTACACAAAACAGACACCAATCAAACCACGTAATGGCAAAATTTTTATTGCCGTGTTCGCAACCGCTTATGCTAGACTCAAGTTGTATTCACTCTTGGAGAAGTTGGATAGACGTGTACCCTACACAGACACTGATTCAGTGATCTTTGTCACATGCCATGGGCATTGGGTGCCCCCACTGGAGCCGTTCTTTGGTGACTTGACTGATTAGTTACCGGATGGAGACAGCATCTCTAAATTTGTCAGTGGTGGGCCAAAGACATACGGATAGAAAAGCGTTAAAGTTCTGACCTGTCTCAAAGTAAAAGGCATTACACTCAACAGCTAAATTTGGAGACGCTAAAACGACTGGTTGATTACTTTGTATGAGGCAAGTGTGGTGATCACGTCCATGCAAATGGTGACACAATTGTGTGGGAGATTCAACATTCACACTGAAAGGATTAGTAGTGTCTAAGCGTTTCAGAGTTGTGTACAACAAGCGTGTACTGCTCCCTGATTACAGCACAAGGCCTTACGGCTACTAAACCAAATTCTAGTATGGATAGCAGTTTTGACCCGTGACTTCAACACCCATTCAGCTGTGTCATTAGTTGCCCCAGTAACTCGGATTAAACATATTTTTTGAAGATGCTGTTGGATAATGCTAACGATGTCTTCAAAGAAATTCAGAACATCGTTTGGGTTTATTCATGTTTACAACCGCTGTATGACAATATGTTGAAGTTGAGGGAGATTACTTTTATAGAGGGTCTACTAGCATCACTGTGTGATGACAATCTGCAGAAAAACTGCATTTTAATTTTTCACGATTCAATGAAATGTGCATCCGAGAGTTTGGAAATGGAAAGTTTTTACACAAGATTCAAACCACAGTAACATGAGTGCACATGACCTTATCCAAAAAGTCCTTATCACCAACCAGTCTGGAGTTTTTTGATACCATTACTAAGCGTTGCATTTCCATTCATAACCAATCTAATTACATCGAGACAGTTAAACGACATGGATCATGCTCAGAAAATGTTTCTGGTGCCACAACATCAGTTAGAAAAACTGCAAGAATCCGACTAGCACCGATGTAAGACAATCTGTTGAAAATGATTTGGACTCATCGATCCGCAATATACTGTTGAAGCCTCATATGGATTTTCATGAGAAAGCTAGAAGATACTCTACCATTTGACAAAGATTTTTGACTGTTGTGAGACAGGGCGATCTTGACACCAATACACTGACTATAAGTCTTCCCGGGTCTGAGACTGGTCCTTATGTGGTAAACATGACAGAGACTAAGCAAACGGAAGAAAGCCGTTGGGGTGGGGTGTGATTTTAGAGATCATGGCATGTCTCAACATGCCTTTTACATATACTCCAAACAAGCTTGTAAGGCATAAAATCAATATGTATAAATAAACGTCTGGCGACACTATGGCTGATTTGGCCACTCCCCCAGCAACTGGTTATCAACCAACCAATGCTTTCTTTGTACACCCCACCATGGACCCCACAAAATGGCTTCCATTTTGATGTGTTTAATCTGTCTACATACATAGCCATAAACCCCAAATTATAATGTTTCAAACAGATTTTTTGTAAAACTGTAATTGTCCACCAATCCAACGACAATACATTTTGGCAGAGGTCCTAATAATAGGTATTCATTGTTGCAAACCTGACCCCCCGCCTGTAAAATACATTTCTTCATACACACTTTCAGTTGGGTACTTGCCAGTGGTTGAGAGTAGCGCTTGAGCGTGTCCAAGTTTCATTGCTGGTGAAAGTCACTTTCTTGACAAATAGTGACGCAGATAATATATGCAAGCGATAATGCACATCCCCGGCCCCAAAAGACAGAACTCGTCTTTACTGCGAACCATCATAACCTTTATGTCAAAGCCATTTAATATGAGTTTCTCTTGAAAGAAGATATCACTATGAATAGCGCCAACCATTTCAAATGTTGTACTGAATAGGCAGCCCTTTTCATGAGTCCAGTGTTCTCGCCTGCAGGGTCCGTAACATCCAGGTTACCTGCGGTGTCCTTGTAAAACAATCCAGCTGAAACCTGTCTTTAATGCATCACATCTGTAAATCAGAATGCTCTCTATAACGGCTCTGTAGGGGTATGTGTTGCTACTCTGGCTAATTAAACGGTCACCCAAGGAGACATCATCTTGTGAAATTAGGGTGGCTTTCATGTAATTGATAATCCCAATGCGTGTTCCGGCATCAATATTAGATGACTTTTAGTGACTTTTACCGGTAGGTACGACAAAGCATTGTTTAGATCAATGTAGTCTTCGCCATTTCCTGTAATAAAGAACTCTAGAGGGGCTGCGTCTGATATTGCTAATAGAGTCGAGATTTAAATGTATTTATTTTTCTCAATAGATGTCAGTGTGAAAGGAACTGTGAATAAATCCAAGTCTGTTTTCATACATTCTCCAGACATATGGTGTAGGACTGCCATCTCGCTAAAATTGATTCTTAATATAATGTGACCATACTCCCTTTTCTGCCACACCACGCTTTGGCCATCGTAGTCCATCGTTGTTCCCATGGCAATTTCAGGCTCGGACGGGGCCCCGAACAACAAGTCCACTGGTATCCGGAGTTCCCATGTGAACATGAGGGCAGCAGGCATGCACTGGCTGAAATTCTGGATGGCAGTCCGGTTGGATGAAAGCAGGTGACGGTCCCAGTCCCACTGGTGTTGCGCTGTGAAGATGTGAGGAGTTGAACCGCTCTACCCAACCCATTGCTGTGGGGGTGGAGTGGTGTCATCCTCATCGTATTCACCCCGAGCCACCGGCAAACCTCACCGAAGACCTGGGACACAAAGTTCAGTCCCTGGTCACAGTGAAGCTCAGAGGGGACCTCAAAGCGGGCAACCATCTCCTCTATCAGTCTCTCTGTGGTCATGATGGCACTCTGATCCCACATTGTGTAGGCCTCGGGCCCCTGTGAAGTGGTGCAAAGCCACGAGACTAGCAGTTGCCGAAGTCAGTGACCGGAAAGGGGGGTAAGATTGTCCACCCCTACTCACCACCAAGGAAAGCTGCAGTGGGGCATGGGAGCATTGCGTTGGTCCCTTCTGGGAAAGGCAGGTGTTGGCAGCAGTGCAGATGTAGCTCCATGTCTCGTCGACAGCCAGGCCTTTAGAACTGTCCCCTGAGGTGGTGGAAGGTCATGGTGTTCCCGTTGTGCCCGACCCCACTAAGCCGAGCATGAACTGGTAGACCTGAGGATGGAGCACACAGGGCACCAGCAACTGCAGGTGGTCATGCCTTAATAAGGGAGCTTGCCACCACCGGTATGCCACCCCATCATGCAGCTCGAAGTTACCCCATTGAGAGTGGTAGGCCTTGACTTCGGGCCATAGTGCTGACACCCATGTCCACTCGGGTGCCGCCATGTCTCCAGCCAGCTTCTCACCAACACGAGCATCTTGGCTGCCTCCTGCTGTTGCCCCAGTTGCTGAAGTGTCAGCAGAGCCCACCCTTACACGTTGCTGACCAATATATTTACTTCCCAAATATTGCACATAAACAATACCTAAGTAGCCTATGTCAAGTTGCTAAATAGATAATAATCTGACATTACTGTCACTGTGTTGAATCCAGTTTAAATTTAGAAAACAATTAGAAATTAGAAAACAATAAAACAATTATATTTATTTTCGCATTAAATATATAAATATTTTGTCCTCTGCAGCCTCAGTAATACTAAGGATACAAACATTTTTAAATTACTGTTGAACATGTGATTGAACCAAATTCTCCGATCAAGGCTTGCTTTGAAATTTCAACTCAGTCTAATCCAAGCAAAAGGGTTGAGGCTTGAATCGGTGTAATACCACGTGATCGATGACGTCCAAAGCCTTGTTTGATCCCGTGCTTTTTGCCAGCCTGCATAAGCGAAGCATGCCAAGAAGACCGAATGTCTTTTACTGAATGAGTGACCGACTGACCGATAAGATATCCCAACCACTAACAGGTGCCATGAAAACAAGATTATCAGTGTTATTCACTTCACCTGTCAGTGGTCATAATTCTATGGCTGATCGATGTATATAAACATTAAACCTTTGATATTTATTCCTGACCAGCAGGTGACACCACTGTGCAGTGAGTTTCAAAACCTTGAGAAAACCATTTTGATGAAAGCCTCAAACACTTTAGAAAGCATCGGTTGCCCATCACTAGGAAGTCTTTTGTGTCACAGCTTAATTGTAAACTTGAAGTTTAGTTAGACTCTAAAATGGATATTATCTTATTCAACACCTGTCAGGCCTGGTAAATGAGCAATTATTAGTGTCATGTGCAACCAATTTTGCTCTGCCCATACTCACTTGTCCTGGCCAGGAAAACCTGCATAATCAGCCGTGTATCAAATCCTTGTTCTCGCCACTGTATGTTTGTCTACAGCTGACAAAATATTGCAAATTTGACCAACAATTGTTTTACTCTAAATTTATTTTAAAAACTTTCTGTTATTTGTCCTTATAAAGATGTGAAAATTGTCAGGACTTGCAGTGTATGATGCAACTTGACTCATTGGGGATTACAGGAAATGTATGTACAGTGGATCTAAAAAGTCTACACACCCCTGTTAAAATGCCAGTTGTTGGTGATGTAAAGCAATTAGACAAAGATAAATCATGTCAGAACTTTTTCCACCTTTAATGTGACCTATAACATGAACAATTCTATTTAAAAACAAACTGCAATCTTTGAGGAAAACATTTATAGATAAAAAACAATAACCTGGTTGTATAAGTGTGCACACCCTTAAACTAATACTTTGTTGAAGCACCTTTTGATTTTTTTATAGCACTCAGTCTTTTTGTGTGGTAGTCTATTTGCATGGCACATCTTGATGTGGCAATATTTGCCAACTCTTCTTTGCAAAAGTGCTCCAAATCTGTCAGATTGCGAGGACATCTCGAGTGCGCAGCCCTCTTCAGATCACCCCACAGATGTTCAATTGGGGTGTGGATTGCTCGATAGTGATGCGTCATTCATCACTCCAGAGAGTATGTTGATGTGAGCCTTGCATGCCATCGAAAAGTCATTTCATGAATCTCCCAACGCAGAGTCCTTGTGCTTCCTGTTGCTTTCAGAGGTAGTTTGGAACTCTGTGGTGAGTGATGCAACAGATGATAGGCAATTTGTATGTACTTGAGCACTCTGCGGCCCTGCTCTGTGAGTTTGCATGGTGTATCACTTCGTGGCTGGGCTGTTATTGCTCCTAGACACTTCTACTACAGAATTATAGCTCTTACAGTTAACCAGGGCAGTTCTAGTACAGAAGAAATGTCATGAAGGTATTTGTGGCAACGGCGGCATCCAATGACAGTACCACATTTAAAGTCACTGAGCTCCTCAGTAGGACCCATTGTACTGCCAATGTTTATCTATGGAGATTTCATGGCTATGTGTTGGATTATTTGCAGATGTGAACATTGGGTGTGGCTGAAACATCTGAACTCAATAATTAGTTAGGTTGTCCACATACTTTTGGCCATATATTGTATCTCATGGGTAAACACTATGTTCCAGAAATTACAGACATATTTTTCCCCAAAATAACATAACAACAAACAATATAATGATTTAATTTACCAACAGAAGTAAAATGTGTAGCCCTTTTACAGTCCTTAAATTTATTTGGTGGCTTTTAGTCATGTTTTTTATGTTGCATTCAATTTTCAGATCTTGCTCACTGTAATAATACATCCTCTGACACAATAGTGAATGTTTTAGCAAAGTCTGTTCCCGAACTCCATCTGGCCAATTATGTGTAAAACAAATTACCTAAAATCACTCAAATATGAGTCTGCGTTTCTCCCTTTCTATGTGCAGCATTTGGATTACCTCAGTTCGTAGAAAGGCACAATACAACACGCAGGACTGTTATGAATGGAACAATTACGTATCAATTATGATTGTTTTTATTACTTCACCATAAACACTTAATTATTTGTAGTAATCATTATTATTAGTTGGCATCATGCACCCTCTCATTAGCATTTTCTGAGGGATCCATTTGCCATATGCTCCTACAAAACTATGAGGTTCTAAGCAGAAGTTATTATGAATTTGTTTTATTATTGTCACTGTATCCCAATTATCATGTTATGCTATTAATAATTAAAAGCAACATATTTTGCTTCGGTGACTAAACTGAAGTTAGAAGCAGAATTCTGGCAAGTGATCTCCACATTATGAGCTCCAATTGAACATATCCATTAATTTTACAACACAGCAAGGAGTACATTTATTACATTTTTACATGCAAAGGGGAAATTTTATTCAATCTCTTAACAACTACGAAATCACAAGCATGTCTATATAGTGGATATAAGAAGTCTATACACCCCTGCCAGGTGTTTGTGATATAAAACAATGAGACAAAGATAAATCATGTCAGATATTTTGTCACCTTTTAATGCGACCTATAACGTGAACAATTCAATTGAAAAACAAACTGCAAAACTTTGAGAGGGGAAAAAAAATATAGAAAAGTACAATCTGTTTGCATAAGTATGCACACCCTCCCTTAACCTAATACTTTGTTGAAGCACCTTCTGTTTTTTTTACAGCAATTTTTGACTTTTAATGTGACTTATAATGTGAACATTTCAATTGAATGAAGTACGGAAATCTTTGAGGGGGAAAAATACTCACAATAACCTGGTTGCATAAGTGTGAATACCCTTAAACTATTACTTCGTTGAAGCACCTTTGGAATTTATTACAACACTCAGTCTTTTTGGGTAGGAGTCAATTAGCATGGCACATCTTGACGTGGCAATATTTTCCCACTCTTCTTTGCAAAGTGCTCCAAATCTGTTAGATTGTGAGGACATCTCCTGTGCACAGCACTCTTCAGATCACCCCACAGATGTTCAATTGGATGATGTCTGGGCTCTGGCTGGGCCATTCCAAAATGTTAATCTTTTTCTGGTTAAGCCAATCCTTTTGTGAATATGGATGTCTCCTTTGGGTCATTGTTGTGCTGAAGGTGAAGTTCATCTTCAGCTTCACCACCATGCTTCACTGTGGGTATAGTGTTCTTTGGGTGATGTGCAGTGTTGTTTTTGCGCCAAAATATTCCTTTTGGAATTATGGCCAAATAGTTTAACCTTGGTTTCATCAGACCATAACACATTTTCCCACATGCTTTTGGGAGACTTGATGTTTGTTTTTGCAAACTTTAGCTGGGCTTAGATGTTTATCTTTCTAGGAAATGGCTTCTGTCATGCCACCATACCTCAAAGCCCATTTCTATGAAGAATACAGGAGATTGTTGTCACATGTAGTACACAGCGAGTGCAGAAATTCCTGCAGCTTCTTTTATGTTGCTGTAGGCCTCTTGGAAGCCTCCCTGACCATTTTTGGAAGGATGTCCAGTTCTTGGTGATTTCTCTGTTGTGCCATATTTTCTCCACTTGATGATGATGACCAGTCTTCACTGTGTTCCATGATATATCAAATGCTTTGCAAAGTATTTTGTACCTTTCTCCTGACGGATATCTTTCAACAGTGAGATCCATCTGATGCTTTGGAAGCTCTCTGCGGACCATGGCTTTTGCTCTGTGATGCAACTAAGAAAATGTCAGGAAAATCCTACTAGAACAGCTGAACTTTTTTTGTGATTTATTCGTGAGTCACTTTAAATGATGTCAGGTGTGTAATTACTTTTATTTAACATGGGTTTGAATGTGATTGGTTAATTCTAAACACAACCACATTCACAGTTATAAGACGGTGTGCACATCGATCCAACCAGGTTATTGTAAGATTTTTATTTTTCATGCTTCCTCCTCAAAGTTGTATGTATTTTTTTTTTTCATTTGAATTGTTCACATTATAGGTCACATTAAAAGTGACATTGCTTTTATTTGTCTCATTCTTTTACATCACAAAAACCTGGCATTTTAACAGGGGTGTGCCAACCTTTTATATCCACTGTATATACTAAATCAACTGCAGGATTACCTTGTTTCATTGCCAAAGGTGAACATTTTGTAACACGTTTTTGGATTTCAGGCCTGACGCTCAAAAACCTAATTACTTGTGATCTAGAATAGGATTGGAAACAAAGGAAAAAACGAAATAACACTTAATGAAATAACTACGATTCATACAAGAATGTGCTAATAATGGATCAGCATGAAGTGTTATAAGGATTACATTTGAGATGGTAGGCATTCCATGATCATCTTCCTTCACAGTGACTAAACTGAAGTTAGCTGAACAATTCTGGCAACTGATTCTTCCATTAAGTGGTGCAATTGAACATTTCCATTCATTTGTCAGCACCCGGGATACTTGAGATTTGTAAGAAATGCCTGATTAAACGAATCCATTGCAGAAGCCGTAGGTCAGATAATATTAAAATTCTATATCTTATCTAGACTAATATCGGTGAAAAATATATTCCCTTTGAAAGGGGCTGTTTAGTCTGACATTGTAATGGCATATTTCATCTGTCCTGAGCAGTTGGGGAGAAAAAATAGCCACTGTTTGAAAGTGGTGGGATACGTCACAGTCAGAGGAAATTAATCAATTATTATCACCACAGTTCTTTTTGACAGGTTATTAATCTGTTCTACATGCACCCGTGCTCATTAGATAAGCAGGAGGTCGGAGTCTCTTTCAATCAGCACCCTTGCAGTGTCTGTGGGATAGTTAAACCATGATCGTTCAGATTGGAGATTGGCTTGCTTCATGGGCCATGGTCCAAAGCAGGTCTCTGGACAGCAGGGAATGGCTGCTGAATGATCTTTAGTAACACTAAGAGTCCTTATGCATGCATTATGTGTTAACAGCTTTGTAACAGCTATTTTACAACTTTTACATTTATCGTAAGCTGTCAAAACTAGTTGGGAGTGTAAAACAAATTGGCATTTCTGTTTACACTGTTGTCGTATCTAATGTCAGCTGATAACAACTGCTCTTGCACAGACTTACTTCACCTGTTAATACATGCTACTTAGGAATCTACATACAATATTATAAATGTTTGTTATTTAACAACCCTCTCTGTCAGAGTGACAATAAATTGAATGATTGGTGTTATAACCACGGCATATGCCCTACACAACGTAAAGCTGGGATAATCTATCTTAACAACAGCAATGAATTGGTTTAGTAATTTTTTTCAACTAAATCAATGTTTCTATAGTGAACAGGGATTTGTTATGGCTACAGGTATAATGACTGCTACAATAATGGAAAAATGGTTGGGTTACTTAGTATTTCACGTTGCAATTGCAGCGTTGGGTCACTTCCCAGATTTTAGCTTCTTGGTGAGAATAATTCTTCCTGCCATGGAGATGCAATGTGGCAGCAATAGAAACAAGAATGGGACTCAAATAAGATATGGAGGTGAGATAATAAAGCTTTATCCTTTTAAAAAGTACACTGAGGCTAATACACTCACAGAGGCCGGCATAGAGTCATTTAGCTTCAATTTATTTAATTTCCCTTCCCCTTGACCATATACATTTTGTGATGGCAGCTCTGAAAGCAGTACACGTTGTACCTCTGAAGGCGGCACTTCCCGACGTTGTACCACGGGAAGTGCCGCCTTCTCTCCCCCGAGGAGCTGAACTCTCTCTATGCTCGCTTTAAAAACATCATCCCTGGCATGGACATTCAAATGGACCAGGACGGATGCTCTTTACAAATGATCAGGGCAGATGTTTACAAAGCCCTAAAAAGGATTAACACCCGCAAGGGTCCTGGACCAGACAAAATCTCAGGCCGTGTTCTCAAGGTCTGCGCAGACCAAATAGCTGATGTCTTTACTGAAATCTTCAACCTAACACTACGTCAGTCAGTGGTCCCCACCTGCTTCAAAAAGTCCATCATTGTTCCTGTGCCAGAAAAGCAAAATGTCCTCTGCATGAATGACTACAGTCCTATAGCACTCACACCAATCAACATGAAGTGCTTTGAGCAGCTAGATAAAACTCACATCACAGACTCAATGCCTGTAATAGTTTACCCGTTGCAGTTTGCCTATTATAGGATGCCATTGCTCTGACCCTCCACTACGCACTCTCATCTGGACAAGAGGAACACATGTGAGAACACTGTTCATTGACTACAGCTCAGCCTTCAACACCATTGCACCCGACAAGCGTACGGTGAAGCTTAGGGATCTGGGTCTCAACCCCTCTATGTGAAGATGGATCCTGAACTTCCTGACTGGCAGACCCCAGGTGGTGCGGATGGGCAACACCACCTCCTACTCACTGACTCTCGGTAATGGCTCCACCCAGGGCTGTGTGCTGAGCCCGCTTTTGTACTCTCTCTTCACCCACAACTGGCTGGCAACCCATGTCTCCAACACCATCATTAGGTTTGTTGATGACACCACCATTATAGGCCTGATCTCTAACAACGATGAGTCAGCCAATAGAGACGAGGTAAGGTCACTGACTTCGTGGTGTCAGGGAAACAACCTCCAGCAAAATATCAGCAACACAAATGAGATTATTGTTGATCACAGGAAGCAGCGTTGGGGAGACCACGTCCCTATACACATCAATGGTTCTGCAGTAGAGAGAGTTCACAACATCCAGATCCTTGGTGTCAACGTCAGCGATAACTTGACCCGGTCTCATCACTTTAACATCTTGTTGAAGGAGTCCAGGAAACATCTCTTCTTCCTAAGCCGATAAAGGAGATTTGGCATGGATTCCAGGATACTCACCAACTTCTACAGATGCAATATCAAGAGTATCCTGTCCGGCTGTGTCACCGCCTGGTATGGCAGCTGCACCGCCCTCACCCGTAAAGCACTTCAGAAGGTGATTAAAACAGCAGAGCGCAACACAAGGTCTGACCTGCAGGATCTCTACGCAGAGAGGTGTAGGAGGAGGAGCAATCGGATCATTACAGATCCCAGCCTCCCATGCCATGAACTCTTTAGCAAGCTGCCGTCAGGCAGATGCTACAGGACTATTCCGTCCAAAACTAACAGGCTACGGGACAGTTTCGTTCCTCAGGCTGTAAGGCTGCTCAATTTAGAAATCCATCCATAGTCCCATACACATCTGTCACTTTACATCATGCTCATCTGCCAATTATATCATGCACACCTGTCACGTTTACATTGCACTACGGTTGTAAAGTTGCATAGTTATTGATGTGTGTTTTTGTATAGTTTTATTATTGATTGTTTGTGTTATCTTCTTATTTTTATATTATAATTACCATTCCTTTCATACTTTTTACTGCACTGTCGGGAGTAAGAAAACCAAGCATTTCATTGCCATGACTTGTTATTGCAAATGACAAATAAACCCTTTGAACTTTTGTAAAAATATAAGTAAAACATTGACCAGGTACTAGCTTATAATCAGCTCCTCCTTATTATTCATAATAGTGGTACTGTGTGGGATCTTAGCATTAACAACTACCATATGAATGTACGTTTCATTGGAAGTGAATGTGCCTAGATACTGAGAACAACAGAAATCTCTGTTTAGATTCTCCCTGTAGGCTGCGCTCTGATAACCTCAGGAATGTTTACATTGACCATTTGGTATGGGGGTTACTGTCTTGACTTTGCTAGGTTAACACGCACCTCAATGTATATAACAGCTTGTAACCAACATTACAGTGAGAAGAGACTGATTGAGATGAGATTGAGGTTGTGTAAGGAAGACCAGGTCCACAACCTCATGAACAATACTATCTAATACTGCAATAAAAATATGATCTACTCTCTCCCTTGACAACTCGGTACGCAAGTTATTATTTTTACCACTGTACGACGGCTAATTTCTAGCAACTGAATGTGTAGCTTGTTGTTGTTGTTGTCATCCAATCACAAGTCATCAAACCAACATTAGGCTATGTTCATGCATGAGTCTCGGTGTGAAAGGTTATTAGAAGATGCAGTATCTGGCTAATTGTTGGAAGACAGAGTTATAATTGGAGACTTAAATGTTAACTGATAAGGACAGGCTACAACAGCAAGGTTAGGCTTGTTATATAGCTAATACTCAGATTTGGAAGTGGAGTGTCTAAGCTTCTCAAGCTTTAAATGTAATATCTGACCTCAGTACATTTATTCTAGTGTCAAGATGACAAAATCTAACCATGTGATAGTATTGGTTGTGAAGTTAGTGTTGTCTAAAAGAGTTTTGTAAAATTAAATGAAAAAAATGTATGCCACGGATGAAGCAGTAAGTGTCAGATTATATTCTGGAACACAGTGACATCTGGCAGTACTGAACTAATCAATTAAGCAGATGATATTTGGTAAAATAATACACAGTTTGTATCTCTCCTGGTTGTCTTTTCAAAATCTGTCAGAGAAGATCCGAGGGGAGTGCTCTCATCCAATGGGTTTTGAGAAGAAGACCAGGATAAAAGAATCAAGCAGCATCTAATTTGGTTTTCCCGTTCTTATTCACTAGACACTCACATTGAACAACACCTCCACAACCACATTCCTTTGGCTTCTGTTACAATGTGATCTCACTTAACCATGAAGAATTTGTCCAAACCGTCTTAGAAGAATGAGCATTCTGTGATCAACGACCAGAATTTAGCTTGAAGGCGCCATACCCACATCAAGGCACAACGGGACAAGGCATCATTGTACATCCCTATGCCTACTTTACCTGTGGTTCTGTTTTTCCGTTGTAGCTCCAGCAAATTAAGTAGCTAAAACATTGTTTTGTTTTTGTCCTACTACTAACATTACAGCAGTGTTGTGTTAATCATATGTTACTATTTGGGGATCAGGATTAATTTGTGGTCATTTTTTATAATGGCACTGTGGATTATTTCATATTGTCAAGATTTCTACTGTCATGTTAAAATATTCACAACCCTAGATTGCACTAAATTCCATCAATTCCATAATCCATGGAACACAAAGTAGAGTTGGTATATGTATGAATTAGTGATTGAGGGTGATACCTCTGACAATGAGTTAATACTGTACTTACAGTTGATGATCATGTTCCAAAATCCACATGAGCACATATTGGGCATTTCAGTCTGGAAAATTATTGGATGCTGACATGTTTTATTATTTTGGCTGTTTTCCAAAATCCAATCACCTAAAGGATTATTAGGAACACCATACTAATACTGTGTTTGACCCCCTTTCGCCTTCAGAACTGCCTTAATTCTACGTGGCGTTGATTCAACAAGGTGCTGAAAGCATTCTTTAGAAATGTTGGCCTATATTGATAGGATAGCATCTTGCAGTTGATGGAGATTTGTGGGATGCACATCCAGGGCACGAAGCTCCCGTTCCACCACATCCCAAAGATGCTCTATTGGGTTGAGACCTCTGTTTAAATTATCTCTCTGTAGGTTGTGCTCTGATAACCACAGGAATGTTTACATTGACCATTTGGCATGGGAGTTACTGTCTTGAAAACCAGATCTTTGCTAGGTAAACACGCCCTTCAATGCATATATCAGCTTGTAACCAACATTACAGTGAGAAGAGACTGAGTGAGATGAGATTGAGGTTGTGTAGGGAAGACCAGGTCCATAACCTCAATAACAAGAATATCTAATGCTGCAATAAACAAATGATCTACTCTCTCCCTTGACAACCGGGTATGCAATCATTATTACAAACACTATACGAAACAGCAGATTTCTAACACCTGCTTAATTAATGGCCCACACCCTTCCATGAAAAAGCTTTTGAGTCATTTGTCCAATTACTTTTGGTTCTTTGAAAAAGAGGGGGCTACAAATTTATTCCTAAACCCTTCCTCCAATGTGAATGGATCTGAATATTCTCAAAATAAAGCTGTGAGACTGCACTTTAAGCCCATATTCATTATTTAACTTAAATATACTGTATGCTTCGAGGTGGTACTTTCAGCATGACGTCTTCTGGAGTGCTACTTTCTGTGTGACGTATGTTAGGGAATTTTACTTTCTGTATGACATGTGTATGTCCGGAGGATAAAATATGGTATGGGGGAATGTGGTAATTTATTGTGGCTTTAATGTTTAACAATAGGTCTCCAGGATTATTTGGATGTTAAATTCAACAGACATTTAATGTAACAATAAGTCCAATGTTTAAAAATAGGGTGCCAGGGTTCAGGAATGTTAAATTCCCAAGACAGATTTTACAATATGTTGTGTGATGTTTGCTGTTTAACTAAAGGGCGCCAGGGTTCTGGAATGTTTAATCCCACAGGTAATTGATGTTACAACATGGTCTAAGTGTGTACAACAGATATAACTGGTGGGTGGTACATTTCATGTTTTTATAACAACATAGGTTGCTTGCCTGGTTGGTGTACACAGACCCATGGTGTTGGTCATTCAGACTAGGCTGAGTAAACCTACGTTCACATTAGAAAACATGGCAGATTCTACAGTAATCAACATTGGATTTGAAACATGGGTGAAGGTTAAGTGGCCAAAGATGGCACAAGAATACATTTGGGTGACAACGACACAATGAAGAAACTGATGCAGCGTTTAGCTCAGAATCATCAACTACACCAGGATTTGTTGGCACAGGAATGGAAATTGGAAGACGGGCAAACTGGTGGATACAATTTCAACACCGAGATACCAGAAGTCACAATTTATTAATTGTCTGAAGGCAAGGTGTATAAACAGGGTTTGACTAACCAAATTACCTTCAGTTCTAGTTTATGGAGCACCTTTCGAAAAGTGTTTTATTTGGGGCCAAAACTGGGCACACATAATACAGGAGTGTTTTTTAAAGTCATTGAAAGAATGAAGCAGCATGACTGCTAGATTGGAATTATTTTCAGAAAATAAAGCAAAGTTTGTGTGTGACTGCGACTGTGCACTGTTTAACTGAGGTACAACCCTGAAGCCCCGCCTTAAGTTAACACATTGCTCAACACTCCATAAAACCAGATTGACCACCTGTGACTATCAAGTTGCTGACAGACATTACAAAATGTCTCAAGATTACAACCAACCGGAGTTTGAAGAACCCAAGGCTGAGGTCTGGCTGTGTGATGCCTTGGACTACAAAGCTGAACCCTGATATGGTACCCTGGACACTGGCAGCTTAATTCCACTGTTATACCCACCAAGAAACTACCATTGGCTTGACCAGCTTGGTGATCAGCTAGGACCTCTTAATCTGTCATACCTTTGAAATGCTGACAAGACTTAATTTCAGTCAGAAAGCTGTCAAGTTAGCTGTGTCACAAAATGGACAAAAGCCTTGCACTTCAGGTTTTAAAGATCATCAAAGCAACATTGGGTATGATCCTGGTACATGTTGTTGTGGCCATTCTACACAAAGCATGCATTGGAAGTGAAATGGACCACCTGAGCCAGAGAAGACATTCTTGTCTTAGGGTGCCAGATTTTCTTTAGACTTATTATGATGACATCGTGGCAACAGCTTTAACCCTGTAGCTGAAACGTGTGATTCAAGTCTTTGAATACATCTGATTTTCAAGCACCAATGACCGATGTTCACATGGCAGCTAAGGACTTTCTGCACAAGCTCAAGTCAGAGCCGTACATCATGCAGAGACTGAGTGAGAACAGGGATGAATACATGGAAAAATGTAACAAGGAAGCTGTATGCAATGTAGTAGTCTTGGTGCGATAAAGCCAAATAACCTGTTTAAAGAGAAATCTGAACGTGTGTGTGTCTCTTTTGAAATGTGTAAATCCAAAAACTTGAATAAAATGATGTTAAACACATATTACTTTTTATTATTGACCCAATGCACTAAGATGTCTGAACAGGTTGTGAAAAATATTTACCATGGTGCTTATATGGGTAGAGAGGGTTTGAAAAGAGTGTACTTGGAGAAAACGGGGAGATCACCAAAAATGGTGTAGGCTGTAGCTACTAATTTTTAAAGAAATTGTGTTATTGTTCACGATTTAAATTCACATTTTGAACATGATTTGGTCTACATGAGTGCTTATAGTGTGGAAAACAATAACATGAAATTAATGTTAACTTGTATAGATGTGTTAAATAAATATGCTTGGGTTCGTGTGCTGCGAAATAAAAGCACCATCTCGGTAAAGCGTGCATTTTGAAGACATTAAAAGAAGGAAGAAGCCCCAAAAAGCTGGACAAGGGAAAGAAGTTATTTAATTAATAGTTTGAATTGTTGATGTAGAATTAAAACAAAACATTTTGCTACAGGAAAATAATTCAAAGTGAGCATCGTTGAGAGATTTAATAAAACAATTAAATCACAAATGTGATGGTATCTCACAGCTGCCAACAGATATCGTTATGTTGATGTGATTCAAGATTTGGTTCGTGGTTACAATCATAGCTATGATCAGTCTATTATGATGAAGCTTGTTGACGTTTGTGAAGAAAATGTTGGACAAGTTCTCAAGAACCTGAATGGTACAACAATAATGAGAAATGGAAATGAGAGTTACAAGTTCAAAGTTGAGAGGGGCATGTACCAAGAGTACACAGATGAATATTTAACAATAATGGAATGCATTCCTAGGGTGCCTCCTGCGTATAGAATAAAAGATTACCATGGTAATGTGATTGCCGGGAACTTTAATGAACAGGAATTATTCAAAATAATCATGGCTAAGGATAAAACTTTTTAAATTGAAGCACTTTTGGATGAAAAAAGTTAAAAGTGAAATGTGAAATGGCTTGGTTGGCCTGAGAAATTCAAAAGTCAAGTTTGTGTCAAGTTGGAACAGATATTATGCTTTAAACCAGGCGAATGGTTGTTCGCCCCATGGTAGGCCCTATTTCCCTTGGATATTATAGCAGGGATTGATTATCAAAGAGTTAAGGACAGCCATGTCCCGCTGTTGAGAGCTGTATATACAGTGAGGAAAAAATATTTTTACATTTGCCCACTGACAAAGGTCAGTCTATTATTTTGATGGTAGCTTTTTTTGAACAATGAGAAACAGAATAACAACAAAAAATCCAGAAAAACGCAGGTTAAAAATGTTATAAATTGATTTGCATTTTAATAAAAGGAAAATCGTATTTTATCCCCTCTCAATCAGAAAGATTTCTGGCTCTTAGGTGTCTTTTATACAGGTAACGAGCTGAGTGTGCTCCTAATCTTAGTTTGTTACCTGTATAACAGACACCTGTCTAAAGAAGCAATCAATCAATCAGATAACAAACTCTCCACCATTGCCAAGACCAAAGTGCTGTCCAAGACTATCAGGGACAAGACTGCAGACCTACACAAAGCTGGAATGGGCTACAAAACCATCTCTAAGCAGCTTGGTGAGAAGGTAACAACAGTTGCGATTATTCGCAAATGGAAAAAACACAAAATAACTGTCAAATCTCTCTCGGTCTGGGTGATTGAGGGAGATTAAAATGCAAGATCTCACCTTGTGGAGTTGCAATGATCATGAGAATGGTGAGGAATCAACACAGAATTACACGGAAGGATCTTTACAATTATTTTAATTTATTGCCAATTTTGTTTGTGTAGTAAGCTATTTAATTGTATTTGCCAACTTTTCTTAAGGTAAATGAGGGATATGCATTTTTGCAAGCATTTATGGACATCTTTGAATGTAGGTTGTCATGCGAATAGGCTCAATGCCCTTTGCCTCAAGTATTGTACAGTATATACAGTAAGCTGTGAGGCAATATGTTTTTCCTCTACTTTACAGCGAGATGGGGGCAAAGTCTGATGTTTTTTTTATTTCTTAAATGTAGTGTCAGCTGTAAAAAGTAAATGTCACATAAACATATTAAAACATAGTATTTGGGTAACAGATGCCAACCCTTTTGGAGAGCAACCAAATAAAAATAACATTTACTATGTCACTGTCCCGGCCAACTGGGGCAGTTCCGTTCCATGTTTTCTGTTTGTCTCTGATCTGTCTTGTCCTTGTTCCTGTTGATCAGTGTATTTAGTTCACCTGTGTTTTGCCCCCACCTGTTTCTGTTCTGCTCGTTAGTCTGTGTATTTAGTTCAGTCAGTTTCTCCCTGCCTTTGTTGGATCATTGTCATGTGTTGTTTTGTCCGTCCGCCCGCCCGCCCGCCCGTCCGTCCGTCCGTGCTCCTGCTCGCCTAAGTTTAGTTTGTTATGTTTGTTGTAGTGCACGGCACTCGGTTTTGTTTTACTTTTAGTTTGATTAAAGTTTTCCCTTGCACCCCTGCATCTGCCTCCATCTCCCTTTTTCTTTTTTTCGTCTGGATTCCCCAACCCATCGTGACATACTATGCATCAAGGAGCTTAATATTCTGATGGAGACACATTTGTGGATAAAACATCAGTGTGAGGGCCTCAGAACAATATAATGCAGGAATATTGCAATGAAGGGGCATGTAACCAGTTGCCACAGCAGCTCGCAGGCCTTCCAGTGACAGTAAATCTGCTCTAACTCGTGGGACATACCGTATGGACAAGGAGAGTATCCAGTCAGCAATGTCTGTGGTCCAAGTTGCTGTTGATGTACAGACCTTCTGCAGTTACAAACAATGTTACAGATTGTGTGTCTATGGCAAAGGATGCAGTCAAACTTGTCCCTCACTTTTACCCAATATAGCAAACATTAAAAGAGCAGTTTGTTTTCCTAAATTCTTTGTAAAAAATGCTATTTTCTGTCTAGTTGGTCTCTTGGGGGTTAAACAGGGATATCAATCTGTCCAGTTAGGAAGCATAACCGATTATGAATCAATGTCACTGGAGAGGCAACAGCAAGATATTCCCCAAAAAGGGAATGGTGTTTCAGGTGGTGACCACAGACAATTGCTCTCTCCTTATCCTTCCTGATGGATTCTTCTCTAGTTTTGAATTTTGCTAGTGTATATCCCTGTAATCTTATTTTCTCCTCAGACCAAAGTCCACCGTGTCAATAATGACATAGATTCCCCTTGATGACTCCTGCTGTCACTGACCACAGCTCATCTTTATTTCTTGACCCACTTGAAACACGAACACTTTAATATATTGATTAAAATAATTTGCCTTAGAATGCATCTTATTTAATCTCCAACTGGCACAGAAAGTCTTTTATCCACATAAGAGAACACAAAAATGACATGAAACAAAGGGTTGTTGGCCTTAATATATAACTATAACAATGACTATATGAAGGAGCTACACATCTGACAATATCTATATCCACAATTAGAGCAATTAAGAAGTTAAAATCGACTGGAGCTATGAACTAGTCTTGCACCCCACACCGTGAGAAGGCTAGTTTGAGTGGTGAAACCATTCTCTTAGGGTCTTAAGTCGGAGAATTGCATTGTCACCAAGTCTCAAAAAGTATAATTACGCTCTTCCTATTATAATTTCTAATATGTGAATGCCTGTCTGGAAGGAAAAGCATTCCAATGAAGTGTTTGAGCAGGATAAAGAAATAATCACATTCGCAGAAACATGCTCATCACTATCTGGGACACTACTGCAGCATGAAATGCTACACTAAACACCAGGATACAGTAAATATTTCTGTTTCATCTGAGGATTAGGTTGTTCTTCTGGCACAGTATCTATTGCAGTGGCAAAGGGTATATTTTTAGCATGCATTAGTGATGGTGGTGGAACACAGACATGTAAAGTGACAGGTTGTGAGTGCAGAGTGCCTGCAGATCATTCATGTGTCTAATTGAGCACAGTCCCGATAAGGAGCTGAGAGAAAGGGAGAGGCTGTAGTGGTGACACCCGCATGCTTGTTCAGCTGGCCCTCGCCTGCAGAGATGGGTTACTGAGGGTGCTGCACTACCGTGTTAAGAGCATGACACAACACATTTAACAACTGACATAATACATACTCTTGATGACCAAAAAGAAAAACACTGTCATTTTGAGGCTAGTTAATCTAGAGTAACTAAAATCATTTTGTTTTCTCACCTACTTTCAAGGTCCGGACAATTTGGAATGAACCAAAAATGGGGTGACTAATTTGAAGTCTAGAAATCTGATGGCAGTTTATTTGTAATCTTGAAATAGATTACTTGAAATGTTATGTTTTTGTTTTTATTTTAATCCTTGAGAAGTTATGAATTATCACCATTTGACTATCTCTAAGGTCAATATTTCTGCACTTTATAACCAAAATGGCATTTGTGGGTCATGATAATGGAATTCTTGAGTTTTATTTCTATCCTTTAAGCTGACCTTGTAGTCACACATTCAGGAAATGTCTCTATGAACACTGAGACCTCAGTCAAACAGAGTCATTTTATGTTTACAATAAAGTATCACAGTCTAGGTATACGCGCACATGCTTGCATCAAAATCTCTTTATAATAGTTTTTCCGTGATGTTTTTCAGAATATGACAAAGGTAATATTCTGTGTTCTCATGGTCAGCCCTCACTAATTGGTCTTGTGTTGCTTAAGAATAAGCTAAACATTTAATTGGAAGTGAAGGTGTCTAAACACTGAGAACAACAGAAACCCCTCTGTTTAGATTCACTCTGTAGGTTGTGCTCTAATAACCACAGGAATGTTTACATTAACCGTTTGGCATGGGGTTTATTGTCTTGGAACCATGTCTTAGAAAAAGTATTCAGTCAGCCGCCAATTGTGCAAGTTCTCCCACTTAAAAAGATGAGAGAGGCCTATAATTCATCATAGGTAAACTTCAACTATGAGAGACAGAAAAAGAAAACAAATCCAGAGAATCACATTGTAGGATTTTTAATGAATTTATTGGTAAATTCCTCTGTAAAATAACTGTGGGAGCAATTATAAGAAAGTGGAAGACATACAAGCCCACTGATAATCTCCCTCGATCCGGGGCTTAACGCAAGATCTCACCCCGTGGAGTCAAAATGATCACAAGAACAGTGAGCAAAAATCCCCGAACCACACAGGGGGACCTAGTGAATGACCTGCAGAGAGCTGGAACCAAAGTAACAAAGGCTACCATCAGTAACACACTACGCCGCCAGGGACTCAAATCCTGTACTGCCAGACGTGTCCCCCTGCTTAAGATTCTTCCGTCTCTCACAGTTGACCTATGGTAAAAATAACAGACCTTTACATGCTTTGTAAGTAGGATAACCTGCAAAATCAGCAGTGTATCAAATACTTGTTCTCCCAACTGCATGTATACTTATGAGAGTGATACGATAATTTAGTGATAAGATTAAATGCAAACACTGTCTTCTACACATGCTGACTGTAATTGCAGTGTCCTACAGAATTTTCTTAGCCATATTGCTAGAATCTACAGTATCTATCATTTTTCCCTCCTTGCATGCTGTGCGGCTTTATGCTCTTCTTCAGTGACCTGTGACAGGCAGCCTTCCCTGTCTGTGTATATTTGTTAGATACTGTGATAATATATGAAATAAAACATATAGTTATGCAATATTGCTTGATAGCATAATTATATTCAAGGCTAACCCTAATACAAACATTTTCAGCTAGATTCCCTATAAAATATTTAACATGAACTAGCTAACGTAATTGTTACATTCGCTGAGTAGCTAAGTAGTTGAATGTGTTATAGCAAATCTGTCATTGCCTTGGCACTTACCTTCATAGTTGTCTATGTTGTTTCCTATATACATCATGATCCCGTTTTCCTCTACTCGCCTCGCCTCTACCCGCTTTGGGAGTTTTCCGCTGCATGGTACCAGCTCGACTGACTCTGCTTACCTTTTTTGCTTTTCCACTGGCCAAAAGTTGGGATAGTACCTGGTACCAGATACTTTTTAGTACCTGTTTTGCTGAGGTTCCAAGTGAGCTGAGGCGATACCAAAAGGTGACGTGAAAACATAGGAGACTTCTTATTGGAAAAGAGCGTCTCAAAGTGTGTAGCAAAGCAAAACAAGCTGTTCCGCTGTAGCCGCCTAGTGTCAGGGAACGGTCTTATGAGATGACAATGGGGCGCTTTTGCAGGTCTGTCCCAGCAATCCTTCCATTGAAATAGGTTATTTTCAGTGCCAGGGCATAGGACCAGACTCGTAATGTAAGAGATCGTATTTTCCCAAAGCTCCTCTCGGTTTGGACTTATGCACTGGTGTTGAAATCATCTTGTTATTCCTGTGAGAGACCAACAAAGACTTGCTGTTTTTTTTGCCTACAAAGGGACCTCGTCTTTTTCCTCTGGGTTATTCTAGGCTCTCTGGCATACATTACACTGGTCAAAGTATTAATGTCAAGCCAAACAGAAGAAGTCCAACAAGCTTTCTAACAATTTTTGCAGACTGTATTAAAACCAAGGTTTCTGCTCATGCGTGCTTCCTCATTTCTAACACTGTCTTTTGTACATTAGGCTACTCTTGAGTCAGTCTGTTTGGTATTAATTAATTCACATGGTAATAAGGCAATTATTTAAGGCAATCTACGTTTACACACCTGTTCCCACTCAACCTCATCACCAACCGCTCCCTGTCATTTCTTCTCTGCCGAATCAATAGTTTGTGCTCGCATACCACATCTCCCAATCTAAAAACCCTTGTCCCGATTTTCCGTGCACCGACCGATCGCCCGTTCCCGACTGTTCTGCCTGTACGTCTGCTCTCTGCCCGAGTTCCGATCTCTTGCCTGTTCCCGATTACTCTGCCTGCTCCCTGCCTGTACTACTGCTGCCCGCTTGTTTACCGAACTTCTGCCTGCCCCCGACTGCTCTGCCTGCTACTCGCCTGTGCCTTCGCCGCCAGCTCGTAAGACGCCTCACTGCCCGTCCCCAACTGCTCTGCCTGTCACACCCCCACTCCTCCCTAGTCCACGCTTGGATCCTTACCTGCAGTCGTGACAGTGTTGGTGTTATTAGGTCTATTCACTTAATTCTAACAGAACATTGCAGTTACGTCATTTATACAGCAGGGGGTTATCCAGATTAAGTTTAGTTTTGATTTGTCACTTGACGTTCAAAGCTTGACAATTTAAAAGTTAATTGATGGAGCTCATTCAATAGATTTTTCTGGTCTGGTTAGTTTGCAAACGATATCTCCATTGTTGTTCCCGTGTGTGTTGCGTTGGTGGTGGAGTCTTGGCAGTTTTCCGGTGATGTTACTATGGGCAAGTAGAGGGTACTATCTGGAGTGGAAAACCAACCAAGGCAAGCCGTGTAGAGCTGGGACCATGCAGTGGAAAAGCTCTCAAAGCGGATAGAGGCGAGGCGAGTAGAGTCAAGGCGGTACCATGCAGTGGAAAAGTGGAGGAAATGTCTCTAACATGACAATTCTTCATCTTATATGATCTGGCAAGGAAGTGCTGAAACAAATACTGACCATGGCAGGCATATTTTTTATGTACAGTATGTGCATTTATGTATGTGTGTGTTTTGAGATGTAGTGAGACAGTTTACACTACATTATCCACATTATTAAACATACAGCTTTTGTAGTTACATAGCTTCCACATAGAATCTACTATGGAATCTACCAGTTTAGTATGTTTTTATTCAATTAAAATGTTTCATTATCTTTGTAAAGCATTTTGAATTGCTTCTATATATAAATTGTGCTACATAAAAAATATGCCTGCTTGCTGTATCTGCACTCAGCAGGATTTTCAACATGCATCAATTCTCTACCACCGGGTCATTCTGACCCTAACATTACAACTGTAACTATTACTTGTAGAGGTCCTTGAAACTGTTACATTTGGTTGCCTTTCATGAGTACAATGTTTAAGATATCACCAACTTTCATGGTGATCAAAAGCCAAAGCCAAATTTCAAAATGGGACAATATGACCCTAGTATAACTTGAGGGTTCACCTACACATTTACAGTAGGCTAAAATGGTGAAATAGTGTAGGAAGCAAGCTGCTATTGTGTCCGATAAATTCTTCTAATGGGAAATTTATAATATTCAATGTCAATTTCTTCATTAAGGCCATAGGGTTGTAACGTTTTTATAATAGAAAAATAATTTGGTTTCCCACAGTAATGTGTTCATCCATGTTACAGTACCGGTAGCTTGGGACATCACATTAAACGGTGCAGAAAGTAAGACCAGTAACAATATGAATAGCTTCATGAAAATGTCTAGCAAATTTATGCGGATGGCACTGCAATGCTCATTGATGAGTAACTATAGTTGTCTACGTGTAAAGCCAGTCTTTTTTCCATTACGTCTGATATTATGAACCATCCATAAAAGCTGGAATTGAATGAAGCCCTAGAAGCCATACTTTCTGTCTGTTGTGAAATGGATGCCATATTATTTCAGCTCTTTCAATCTCTCAGCGTAGCTAGTTTGTCAGCATAGCCAGAACTTAGCCACTTAGCTTCCAAAGATCACTGTTCTACCAGTCTTAATTTAAGAGGTTTTATTCACCCTATTAATAATTCCACCTAAAAAAGTGGAGGTATTTTCAGGCGTTTAACTGTTTCTTTTATTGCCAATGCTTAATTTCTGGTCAACAATATTTTGTCTAATTTGTTTTTCATACCTTGCCTATGTTGATTGATGACTAAGGTAGTTTGGCATGTTTTATACCACAGTTATGACAACTTAAGAGTTCCTAATGATGCAGATGAAAATATCTATACAGCATATACTTTAATGGGAATATAGTTCTATTAGATTTGTCTCAAAATATTTTTGCTTGCCAATAATGTTTGCACAATTAAGATTTGAGAAAATTAAGGATTATTTATTTCTATTTCCTATTTGAGTGTAAGATCAAGCTGAAATATATTTTCAGAATCTTTTTTGGCCCATCTTTACCAAGGGAGTCGATAATTGTGGATCATTTTTTTACATCTCAATTGGAAATGTATCTTAAATCTGGGCTGAAGCCAAATCTTTTTCCAACTGGGTTAATTTATAACTGTGGCCTGTCATAAATCCAATGCTGGCTGAGACAGCTAATTACATCCCATGAAAAAGGTGAGAGTAAACTGTTCTCTGTCTCCTCAGGCGTTACACAAGAAGATGTAAAGTAAAATATGAAACAAATAATGTGTCCCAGAGCGTGCTGGTCAAAAGTAGTGTACTTTAAAGGGAAAAGCATGCCATTGGGGAGATAGAGTGACAAAGATTCTTCAGACAAATGGTGATCAAAAGCACCATTTGAACATATATGTTTTGTGTACCACATTATTAATGTCTTACATTCATTTTTTTAAGATAACAATAATCCAAGAAATGTATTGGAGTAAATGTTCAATAGGCTATTCATTTATTTCATATACTGTGTGTCAAAGGTTTTAAGGCATGTGTTTCTGGGTGGACGTTTTTATGTGTAACACACAACACAAACAACAGTTTTTTTGCATTTATGTCCATGAAAAAGATTCCTCTACTCCAGATCCCTCAAAATGTATTGACAATATTTGCATGAATTTTACTATGTGTTTTTGAGCACTGCTTAGTGGGAGTATGCCCAATTAACATTGCACGCATTAAAAGGATTGTTTGTCCAACAATCATATTTTGGTGACAGTCCTCTTACTCCCAGTTGGTCCTTCAGACACAAGACATTATTCAGCTCTGTCTCAGTCAGTAAATACCTTTATTAGCATTGTACAAATTCATGAATAGAAACTCTACGTACCCCTATTGCAAAGCTGCACTGCAATCAGAAAGCTACTCTAGAACACTCCAAACTAAGGCGTGTGCTGTTGTGCACCTTAAAGAACATGATGATGTTGTATTCCTCTAAATAAAGTTTTAATTGTCACAATGAAATTCAATTCCTAATTTTAAATAAATGGGTACTTCCCATGTTTACCGGTGAGTTTTGATCGCAATTGTATCAATCCACGCCTTTGTTCAGAAAGAGTATGTATATACACAGTATCCACTAGCTAGAAAACAAGCTACCTATTTACCTCAGACAAACCGCTCAGCGATGACGAACACGTTTATCCCGAACCCTTGCCTTAAATATCCAGAGGCAATGTGTACTTTGTGTATTATAACATTGAAATAAAAAAAATAAAAAGATTCATTGGCAAACTATCCCTTTAATTGCTGTTTGTATCGGTGACTTTCATGTTGTTAAAATTATTATACATATATTTTTGTTGCATTCATTAAAAGGCAATTCATACACACACATAAACAGCATTCTGCAACACAATCATCAAAACACTAAATGAAGGAACATCTTTAGGAAGAGAGCTGTTCCATCCCCCTAGTTTCAGAGTCTTGTGGAGTCCATGCCAATGCACACTGAAGCTTTTCTGGCGGCTAGTGGTGGCTCATCACCTTACTGAGGCATTTGTTTTTCCTTTAATTTGTCACCCATCTGTATATATACTCTAAATACATACATGAATTCAGTATACTGTATACACACAAATGAAATGGAATACAACCTGTGCATAATGTGATGTGTGGTTTTCTTGTGAGATAACATGATATGGCAGTTAATGCAACCAACAACAACAATCTCATTTCCATTCCATGAACTATATGATACAATCTTCTAATAAGGCACAGCAAAACGATGTGGCAAATTAATTTGGAATTTGAACTTTAAGGAGGATGTGAGGTATTCCATTCCACATTTCACTTCAGACAAATAGTCAAGCAGCGTAACTAGGGTGTATCGATTGGTCAACATCATTACGGTCCGTTGTGCTGTTTTCATAACAATGGTCTGTCAGCATTACAAATGGACACAGTGCTGCCTGTGGCATTTCTTGCCAAGCATGCATTGCAGATCTATTAGAATTTAAAGCCACATCACGGCTCAGATTTCTATCACAGATGTTATTATGAGCTATCCAGAGTGAACTTGTGCGTTGGTCAAAAGCAGATACAGCCAGTCAGTGAAGATGTGGGGGAGGACAGATATATGCTAATAAAGCAGCAGTATCTTCCAAATTATACTTTTGAGCAGTAACTCAACATCCCTACAAACACTAACGAGCAGCTGTATTTTGACAATGACACCAAACCTGTTTTGTCAAGACTTTCAACATTCATTAGGAGCTGCTAGGATTCTGAATACAGAGAAAAATAATTTGATGTAACAGGGGATATGTTAAACAGGTCACTTGGTGATATGGTCTCTTAGTACCAACAGACTGTAGAGTTTTGGTTGCACTGAAAGTTTAAGTAATTTATCTTGTTCAACTCATAAAAGTTATTTTTAAGTGGTGGTCCCTTGTCTGGAATCTTTTTTTTTTTTTGCACATTTCTTTTTTAGGTAAGTCTGTACAGGTAAGTTTTAGCTAAGTTACTCCATTTACAATGTAACTTAACATTTGTGAAGGTCATTCAACGTGTGTAATTACTGATGTTATTATACATTTTATTTTTCAACTGTAACTTGTGTTTCTAAGTAGACTTTTAAAGTCATGTGATTTACCGGGTTAATTTATTCAAATTACCATTAAATGCACATATAAATTGCAATAGTGACAATGTACAAATAATTATGTCATAATTCACAATCCAATGGCAATTTTTGAAATGACAGTTGCCTGAACTGAATAAATTTTTAACAATATCACAAACATAGCTCTAACCTTAATGATCTACGATTAACTTTCATACCAAACAACCCCAGGCAATATCAGTTCAACTGCAGACTGTGTGCAACGTTGTGCTGATAAAATAATATTCTGGATCTTACACTTCTGACTATGTGACACCTTTGGCATTCAAAGGCATGAAAATGGTTTGCCTAATATAATGCTTTATTAAAACCATTAAAAAAAATTTGCTTGCTAAAAGTTATGAAATGCAATGTAAGTTATATTTTACATGAATAAAAATATCCTAAGCTCTCAAAGGTACATCCATCTGGCTTTAGCTGCTTAAATTACATCAGCAATAGTTATTCTTTAACAGTCAGTGCCTACGGCAGGGATGTACAGTCCAGAAATGTAGTGATTCCCGGGTGATGATCTATATAAATAGAAGCCAAACTAAAATTAATTAATAAATTTTTAATTACTTGGTTTTATCTAAGATTTATTCTCAATGATTAGGCTTCAATTCATGTTAAAAATTTCCAAATATGACCTGCATGATTGCCTGCAAGAAGACATGATTTGCAATTGCCATCTTCCCATTCTGTGAAATGCATTAAAATTGATTGTGGAAGTTTAAATTATAGTCATTGCTGGAAAGAATAATGATTAGCTAACTATAAAGCTAACTTCATTAAATGTTTTATTGAATCTAATAAAAAGAAAAATTGTAACTAACCAGCATAAACAATAATTCCACAAAATTTATATTTAGAGGCAAAAGACTGGTTGGAGTCTCCCAATATGATAAGACAAACCCTATTGTGATTACCAGTACACTAGATAGCAGTCCTCTCTACCGCAGGGGTGTCAAACCGGTTTCATGGAGGGCAAAGTGTCTGCAGGTTTTTGCTCTCACCTCGTACTTGATTGATTAATTAGGTAACTCATTGGTTAGTTTCTATCCTTACCTGGTTGTTTAGGTCTGAACTGGGAACCAATTTATAGGGAAAAAACATTAACCTGCTGACACTCAGCCCTCCGTGGAACTGGTTTGACACCCCTGCTCTACCCTCTTTGAACAATAATGCATGGTCATGTTTTTGTCAAGAATCTTGAAATTAAGCTTCTATGTGTTTTTTTTTTGCAACCTCCTTACATGCATAACATCTGTTGTCTGGGAGGAAATGGCAGGAATGCAACCCAGCAGTTATACTTAGTAACTTGGCATGTAAAGCCATGGAGGAGCATTTTTGCCATGTTTTCAGGCTGAAGTTTTCTTTTACTCTGACGCCGTTCTGATATGGAGTTAGATTACTTGGACGTCCATTCTCTATAGATTGCATGTTTTCAGAGCCCTCATTAGCACTGCTGAGCAACACATGGCCAGGGATGACCAATACAAGATGTAGCTTCTGAGCACAGAATGCGTTTTGGGGTTCATAAGACGGCTTGTGCTCCTTGTGAGCAAAGGGGATTCTGATAGCACTCAGAGTAGGTTAAAAAAAATATATATATCCCCTATCTGCCGAATCCACAATGTAGCCATAAGCTCTTCTGATAACTGTCTCAGTTACCCTGGCACAGATTTTCAAGGTATACTGAGCTGTATTTCCTCAAATATTGAACATTAAGAACTTGCTCCTTGCAAGTGATAGGTAGCTCTGGTGAAAATTCTTCACTTTTCTGCACCAGCCATCGAAGTACACACCAGCCATTTTTGCTAAGGATATGCCACATTTATGTGCCTTTAGAAGTGATGTCTGACTCAGACATATTGACTCCCTTCCTGTCGTTCTCTGGAGGTGTTGGAAGCCTTTCTGTTTCTGGAGCTGAACCTGAATGCATGGCAGACAGTTGTCTGTCAATCCTGCACACTGGGTATTTTACTTGAGCTTTACAGTCCTGAACTTGTTGAGATGGGAGGTAGAACAGTAGAAAAAATGTATTTCATGATAATCCAAGACTATGTTTTCCGAAACTTCTGCATTTATTCAGTGGGTAGGGCTTCTTATGAATAATACATTTTTTCAGCGTTCTGCCGACATTTTATATATAAGATCTACCAGGCCAATACATTTATTTTCAATATACAGCAAAAATATAGTAGTGAAATCAATGTACTGGATCTAAGAGGTCAGTAACACAAAATGATTACAGTATAAAAACATTTTTAAATCAAAATGTATCACGAGTACTAGTGTTGGGTCGCTGTGTAAAATGTAAAGTAAAACAGAATGCAATGATGTCCAGATCATTTAAACCCTATGTTTAATAGAAAATAGTACAATGAAAACATACAGTGGATATAAATAGTCTACACACCCCTGTTAAAAGGCCAGGTGTTTGTGATGCCAGGTGTTTGTGATGAAACTAGACAAAGATAAATCATATCAGAACGTTTTCCACCTTTAATGTGACCTATAACGTGAACAATTGATCCGCATGTCATCAGCTGCATTGTGGGAGTTTTGACGTGCTGTACGCTGCTTGCTGTTACCTACCCGAAGCTAAGTACCACTATTATGCCTTTTCACTGCACTTGTTGTAGCTACTTCACGAGGGAGAACTGTCGTCTTCAGTTAAAGATAGCGGAGTTAGAGGCTCGGCTTCAGACGCAAATGTCAGGTAAGGATTATGTTAGT
>JACXGJ010004258.1:0-47012 GCA_016801105.1 Esox niger | reverse complement strand
CCGAGACACGCTCCGCCCACGGAGAACATCCTGCCCTTCTCTCAGGGTGTAGTCCAATGGAGGGCGTGCGCTCCGAGACACGCTCCGCCCACGGAGAACATCCTGCCCTTCTCTCAGGGTGTAGTCCAATGGAGGGCGTGCGCTCCGAGACACGCTCCGCCCACGGAGAACATCCTGCCCTTCTCTCAGGGTGTAGTCCGATGGAGGGCGTGGCGCCGGGGCCTCTCTGTCTGTTGGTACATGTGTGTTTGTGGGAGTGTCGCGGCGACATAACAATGTGTACAGAGTGCCTCATTACGTGGGCGGAGCTGTTCTAAACATTGGAGCGGGGATTTTCCGTGCCCGTCCATGCAAACCGTTTGTTGGATGGCTCCCCGCGCCTCTGGCTTGGCACCGCCACACCTCCCTGTCCTGTAATCCTGCCGCGCGCTGCGCCATACATTGCAGGGCCTTGTTATATCACCGCGAGAGGTATGTGAGGGGCTCATACATTGCCTCTACTGCGTTGGCTTTGGCGCCTTTGTCAGCAGCCAACCCACTGCGCTGAATGTCTTCTCTCCACGGCCCAAAATGGAAGGGCTTTGCCTAATTCTGAGAGGAGAGGGGATGTCCAAGTTTGCCAGGGTCCGTTTAAATAAAGTAATAGAGTCGGAACAGCTCTGGGCTACTGCCGGTCTGGGTGGGTGGTGTGTTGGTCACCATTCCCTGTAGGGTTACATGCCGAGTCTACATTGTGTCGAAGTCCATGTCTTTATAGGTGTTTTTGGGCCGGCACATTTTAATGGCCCGTTGTGTATTTATGCACCTTTTGGGTTTTATATTGGCCCAGGTGTTCATTTGCATGTAAATGGCTGTGCGTTGGGTGGTGGAGAATTAGAATGGACCTTGGGGAGGGAGGAACAGGGGCGGGGGGGGGCGTAGAGAGGAGCCGGGCGAGGTAGCATGAGCAGGGCAGGAGGGGGGAGAGGAACAAGGTGGAGGGGGAGAGAGGAGAAGGGCAGGGGGTGCGGAGGGAGGGAGGGAGGGGTACGTACGCAGATGGGTGGGGGTCAGGAACAGGGCAGGGCGGAGGGTTCAGGAGACAGTGAACATGTTCTCTCCCTTTACATCTGACAGCTTCACACTAAAAAACCCAAACGGTGCAGACCGAGATGATGGGATGGGAGTGTGCAACTGTGTTTATTTATTACCAGTCATAAACGGATAAAGTCACCATAGCAACAGCACATGCATCACAGTTTATATAACTCCGTATCATAACTTGACTAGCTCGGTTCAGTAAGTAGGTGTTGATGGGCTGAATCTCTTTGCTCTTGCTTGGTCTCTTCTAGCTCACTTGTTTTTCTCTTTTTCCTCTTTCTGTCTCGCTCTCATTTTCTCCCTTTCCTCCTTTATCTCTAATCACATGTTTTTGATTCAGTCCACTGATTCAGATCCAGAACATAAGTCCCGTTCAGCTGCTGCTTAATGAGCGGTTTCACTCGGCAGACCTAGTGTTATTGGCAGCCCCCCACCCCTCCCCGGTAAAACGTGGTCCACAGCTGTGGCAGGGACCACACCCGTCATGCCTGCACCCTTCCAGGGCTTCACCCTGAGGGGGGGGGGGGCACTGCTCTCTACCCTCCTGGCCTTGATGCGTCCTGCAAGGCCAGATGGTGGGGGAGTGGGTGTACATCAAGGCTGTGTGCTCTGTCCTCTCCAAAAACCTGTACACGGCCTTCTCTGAGGTCTGACGGGGAGTGTGATTTCTATAGCGGTTGTGTGTGTGCATGTGCGTGTATATACAGCTCTGGAAAAAATTAAGAGACACCTCCTACATTTTTATTTAAATCAGCATCTCTACATGTATGGCAGCCATTCCATTCCAGTGTCTGTTAAATTCCATCACAGGCAAACCTCATTTTACTTAATGAGGTACTGATTAGGTGATAATGTGAACAAAGTCTAATTTAACAAGGAAAAGTATAAAAAAACACTGCTGTGGTCATCAGTATCCTCTTGCAATAGGACCAGCTTAATGGCAGGGGCTGGGTACCTCAAAGGTAATTTGAATAAAAAATAACTATTCAGCATTACAAAAGGAGTTGAAAAGATAAGCTTTGAGTGAGAAAAAGAAGGTTTCAATTCTGGCTTTACTAGCAGAGGGATACAGTGAGCAACAGGTTGCTTCAAACCTGAAGATTTCGATGACTGTGGTTGATTTAGAACAAGGTCAAGCAACAGACATTGGGGACAACGAAGCTACAGACTGGCAGAGTGTGAAAACGACTGTCCACTGACTAAGATGACTGTCATCTCATTTGAATGTCACTCAACAACCGTATGATGACATCAAGTGACCTACAAAAAGAATGGCAAACAGCAGCTGGGGTGAAGTGCACAGCGAGGACGGTTCAAAACAGGTTTCTAGAGGCAAGGCTGAAGTTGTGCAAAGCTAGAGAAAGCCCTTCATCAATGAGAAGCAAAGAACAACCATAAGGATTAAATCATAGAAGAATGGAGTAAGGTAATCTTCGCTGACGAGTCAAATCTTCAGCTTTGCCCAACACCTGGTCATCTAATGGTTAGATGGAGACCTGGAGAGGCCTACAAGCCACAGTGTCTCACACACACTGAAATTTGGTGGAGGATTGGTGATGATCTCAGGATGCTTCAGCAAGGCTGGAATCCGGCAGATTTGTCTTTGTGAAGGACACATGAATCAAGCCAAATACAAGGTTATCCTGGAAGAATATCTGCTTCCTTCTGATCTGACAATGTTCCTCAACACTGAGAATTGTTTTTTTCCAGCAGGACAATGCGCCATGCCACACAGCCAGGTCAATCATGATGGATGGAGGACCACCAGATCAAGACCCTGTCATGGCCAGCCCAATCTCCAGTCCTGTACCCCAGAGAAAATCTCTGGAATTTGATCAAGAGGAAGATGGATGGTCATAAGCCATCAAAGAAAGCTGAGCTACTTGAATTTTTGTGCCAGGAGTGGCATAGTTACCCAACATCAATGTGACAGACTGGTGGAGAGCATGCCAAATATTGATTTCTGAACTTTCCCAAAGTTAAAACATCAGTATTTTGTTGTTGAAAAATTCATTTGTTTTCTTTGGTTATTTGGACCAGTTGTTATTTTCTACAAATAAGTACTCTAAATGACAGTCTTTTCATTTGGAATTGGAAATAATGTTATCATTAGTTTATAGAATATAACAATAATGTTCATTTTACTCAAACACATACCTATGAATAGTAAATCCAGAGGAACTGATAATTTTTCACTGGTCCCTTAATTTTTTCCAGAGCTATAATTGTGTTGCGTTTATACCTACATGCAGTGCGTGGTCTGTGGGTAGATCGTGTTGGCACAGCGTGGCACCGCAAGAGTTTGTCACCCTGGAGAGGACTGCAGCTGAAATACCCAAACATAACGTGTGTGTACATCCACATGCGTTGTCACACGTATGTGGGGCATTACATACCTGTGGGAGGGGGGGCATCTGTCTTGCCTACGAACTCTACGTCTATGCGGACATTGGATTTGTGGAGCAGTTGGCTCGGTTCCAATCTGGGTGAGAGCTTTTCAGCACTTAAACATAATCAAAATGCTAAATAGTGGGAGGATTGACTATGAGGGAACGGGCTTTACAGAACACCGAAGAGGGCTGGGGGGGGGGGCTAAGACAGAGAGAGAGACCGGAAGGAAGACGGACACTGACAAAGAGAGGGACGTCTTCCCGCCCCCTGACCAGCACCAATCCGTCTTCAGCGCATGCCATTTGTCCCCATTTGCTGCGCAGTTTGGCCCTATCAGACCCCTCCCTCATCACCACGGTGCAGAACCCCGGGGGCTGAACCGGGGGGGGGCGGGCTGTCATAACACGTCCCTCCCGCCTGGAACATGAAGGGTGCCCGACGGACCTTCACGTTCGGCCTGGCAGCCAGACCTCCATGTTGGGATGAGGTCCTCGTGCTTTTAGGCAATATTTGGTTTTCTGTTATAATACTGTTTTGAATTTCACAAAGAAAGCAGAAATGTGTCAATTTATTTTTTGATGCCGACGTCCTTTACGAATATCAAAATACCCTAAGAAGTTTAAAAGCAACTGTAATCAGGATTGCAATGTTTAAGCTTGTAACATAACTTAGTTGCTGTTTGTTTTTTGTGAACAGATTGCATGTCATACAAGTAATTTCTTCCCAACCCTGGGAAAATGTTACTGCAACCTGCACTCACTCACTTTAGCTTATTCTTTCTGTCTCTGAGGCTCTTTCTGGTTTGCATCCCATTTGGTTTCAGTAGATTCTCTCCTCTGCCACCCACATTCACACTCACTTTCATCCGTTTCTCTCTCACACTCTTTCTCTGTCTCTCCTTATCATTCTGCTTGCTTATTCTGTTAGTCTTTCCCCAGTCTCTCCCTCTCTTCCTGGGTTCGGTCTCACTGCAGCCACTCTGGGGCATCTCCAAGGCAACTGTGGGATACCAGCGGCTGCAAAGAGGGGGACGTTGCTTGAACCCGCCCACTTTGTAGAACACCAGTTCAATACACTTCAAGGGGCTTTGGAAAGCATTCAGACCCCTTCAACCTTTTCACATTTGGTTGTGTGTTATATACTTAATTTATAATTGATTTAGGTATATTTTGCAATCAATCTACATGCAATACCCCGTGATGATTATGATGAATTGACATTTGAAACAGAAACAGAAACTTGACAGTCCAAACTGAGCTGGGATGCATCCTGTGTCCTCTGATCTTCTTCGATGATCTAGATATCTCTAGAAAGGGGAGTCCTCCTGTGAGGCAAATTCCGTTCGGGAAGGAACACTTCTCAGTGCATGTCAGGAAAATCCTATCCATGAAGACAGAGGGACCTCTCCATAGATCTCCGAGATGGGACCCACTCCCAGGAGCACAGCGAATTTCATCACTGTAAAATCAAAGATGTTTAGAACCACCCATAGCTGGCTGTCTGGCCCAATAGCCACTCCAACCGAGCTTTAGAGTTTCTCTGCAGAGATGAGAGAACTAGCCAGGAGAAAAATCATGTTTGCTGCACTATCAATTAGGCCTTTATAGTAGAGTGGCTAGACAGAAGCCACTCCTGAGTAAAAATGACATGCCATCTGGTACTAAACATCACTTAAAGGATCTTGAAATCATGAGTAAAAAGATTCTCTGGTCTGATGAGACTGGCTTTAGTAAAGAGGTTTCGCGCAACACCTGGCTAATACCATCCCTATAGTAAAGCCTGGTGGCGGGCGCATCATGCTATGGGAATGCTTCTCAGCTGCATGGACAGGGAGACATGTCAGCATTGAGAAAAGGATGACTGGAGCAACTTACAAAGAGGTCCTTGAAGAAAACATAATGCAGAGCACACAGGTCCCCAGACAGTGTCAAATATACATTTTTCTGCATGACATTTCTGTGAATTTTCTTGAGTGCCACAACCAAGGACCGGACCCCACTGAACATCTGTGGGAAGCCTTAAAGATCGCAGTTCACTGAGTACAACATTCATTTTGACAGAGCTTGAGAGGAACTTGGGAAGAATGTGTGAAACCGCAGAAATCCAAGTGTGCAAAGCTGGTAGAGGCATACCCAAGATGACTCAAACTACTGAGTAGATATTTCTGTTTTTCATTTTCAATAAATTGCCTCAGATTTCTTAAAACATGTTTTACTATCATAGAGTATTTAAAATTATTGAAAGTTATTGGTTCTGAATACTTTCCGTAGGAACGGGCCAGTCTCACTCCTTTTCAATTTTTTTTTAGTTCTCTATTAACCAAATGATCCAGTGTTGATGAGTGGGGGGCGGAGTCCTCTCCATGGTGAAGGATGGGGGGCGGAGTCCTCTCCGTGGTGACGGATGGGGATTGAGCACCTGCTCCACGTCACGGTGTAGGCCACACATTGACAAACATTTAAATTAAAAACATGATGTATATTTCTCAAGGTGTATATGTGCAGGGACACTCCAGCACTGAAGTTCTAAACTCAGGCACAACATCGCAATTCTTCGGGGAACCAGTCTGGACAGACTCCAGACTGGAATCAAAGTGTACCAGTGAAATGTTCCTTCCGAGGAATTTTGAAATGTAATACTTCTGGTTTGGGAATCTCTGATCATTACAACCTTTTGCAATCTGTGGGCCACAAACATTACATGAGCCGTGACATAGACTGAGCTACTTGGGACCAACACAAATATAAACAGGGCTGTAATTCCCACACGGCTCATGGTTCGTGGATCTGAATACCTTAATTGAAGCTGACACCTCTTAGTTATTGTTTGTTGGAATATCACTTAAATTGAAAAAACATTTGTGTGTGTGTGTGTGTGTTTAAGTATAGCTGTATTTATATATAACATATAGTGTTTTATTAAGGCATTCAGTGGATCAGAAGCCTCTTTTACAGTCAACCATGAGCTACAAACTCCAGACGTTGAATCACAAGTCATAGTTGGTTCTCTGGTTATTCATTATACCCAATGTCTCACAGTTTTTTCTTTTAGTTCCTGTGCAAATATCAAGGGTTCAGTTAGGACAGCCAGGAAAAAGACTGGCCTGGATGGGTCTTAAACTAGCCGTGATTGAACAACAACTAAGAACACCTCATGCTTTCCATGCTTTGTAAATTCAAAGCCACTATTGTCACTCTACTGCCGCATCTCTGCTCCAACATGTGCTAAATTCTGTCATGCATGTACACCCACACACACACACACACACACACACACACAGCCTTCATAGGTCAGTGGGTTCCATTCCTGACTGTCTCAGTCTGGGACCCAGTTTGTAGACAGGCTAGTGAGTGGATATTTTCACATTTTCTGAGCAGACAGCTTTTCTACCCAACATTGTGTGAACATCCTCACCCGATGTGTGTGTGGAAGTTGGGAGTTTTACTTATTCAAACCTCTCTTGGAGGCAGTTCTGCAGAACTCAATGGGATTGTTTGATTTGACAGACAGCGCCATTTTAAATCCGTAAACGGTTGGTTTAAGTGTTAAGGCGAGGGTGAACGTTGAGGTTGGAACGGGCACCAACCCTGGTCAAACAACCTCTCAGAACATTCAGCTTCTTTGAAATACAGGCTTCGCACTCTCAGTTGAGTCAACCAATCACATTAATTTCTACATCCAGACAGACTTGGCTCCAGTACATGTTTTGGATAAGTAAAAGTGTGTGTGTGTATGTGTTACCTTCTCGATCCCTAGTCTCCGTTCTAATTCCCACCTGTACATTACAACCCCCTTCACATATTTCTGTCTGTGTGAGTTTAAGTATGTAGCACATGTGTGTCCAGAGCAATGGCTTTCCCGGGGAGGAGACGCCGGCCGCGTCCCTCGTTGAACCTGTCTCGTGTTGTGAGCTGTTCAGGTCTGGTTTAGTGGGAATGTGAGGGTTGACCTGTGATCTCATACAGTCAGGGCCTCCGTCTGGAAGCCACTCCGTTTCGTGGACCTGAGAGACTGAACCGGGGCACAGGGGACCAGGTGGTGGTTTCCCTAAGACAGGATACATTTTTGCCCGGTAACAGAAGCCAGGGCGCAGGTTTTTAAAGGCAGGCAAAGGCATATTGAAGGCCTGTTTTTTTTTTTTTTTCAGGTACAGTAGGCCTACAGATGCAGTAGCACAGATGTACATAATTATCATTGTTTATCCCTGCCCCTCCCCCTCACAATGCCCCTCCCCTCTCAATATAATTATCATTGTTTATCCCTGCCCCTCCCCCCCACAATGCCCCTCCCCTCTCAATATCATTTTTCTTGTTTGTTTTCTGTTCTGTCCCCCTCAATTACCCATTCTCTCCTGTTTCTTGCTCTCCGCCATTCTCACCCACCTTTCTTTCCACAGAAACACTCCTGGATGACTTTATGTTGACACACCCGATCTTCCTGGCCTCGGACAGGTTCCAGCAGGTCCTGCTGCAGCAGTATCCTTTCCTTCCTGGCTAGCCTGGCCTGGGTGCCCCAACATAGACACACACACACACGCACACACACACACCTGCTCACCCCGACATCCCCAGAAGAATGCAGGAAAGCTCGGCCCATCCGCCATGGAAGGGTGACCCCCTTCTGGTTTCCTCTCAGTTCACTCGTTACCGGTAAGATAATGCTGTTTTGTTACGCTTTACAAACAATGCAGGCAAACCAGTGCTGAAGTCAGTGTGTTCAGTAGCCTGGAATATGAGGTTCGCCATTGGTTTTTCTGGCGGAACATGCACTCTACATTGTAATTGATCTAATCCACTTGTAAATTGGACGATTTTGAATTAATATTCTTCATCTGCATTCATCTCTTATACCGTACCAAAGCCATTACACTCGGTCAATCTGAGCAAGATTACGCGGGGCTTGTTAGCTTGGCAGGAGCCCTCAGCCGTTGGCTTTAAGGAACTCCCCAGTAAGAACAACCAAAGCGCACGCCGTCTGCAGCAGGCCAGGGATCAGAGAGTCAAGGGTTTTTCTGCACCGCAGGGGGTTTGGGGAAGTTTAGCAGCGGTCCCCTCGCGCAGCTTAGTTTTGGGGGGCAGTTGTCAGGCATTCACGGGCCACACTCCAGGAGCCGAGCTGTCACTCAAAGGAACAGTTTGGGATTTTGGCAGTAAAGTGCTACATCTGCTTCCCCAGAGTCAAATTAACTTCTGGATATAACGTGTTTTGCATCTGCATCCAGTAAGAAGCCAGTTAGATACTTATTTTTGGAATAAAGTAGCAGTTTTGCAATAAAATGCTAAATGGCTTCCCACACACGGTTGTGTTGGATGCTCCAGAAGACTAAGGCAGTCATTGCGCTACTGTTATCTAGTGGTGCTAAATTAAAACAACGCCGAGGCATTAATATGGTGTCCACTAGTTCATGTAGTCTACGATGTAGATAAGTGTGTCAAAAACCCTGGAATGTCTTTTTATCGTTTTTCATATTATAATGACATGAGCGCTCTTAAGACAGACACGATTTTTGTGTACTGTAATTATTTACAATAATATCACATCCACAACTATAGCTTTTAAAGATTGTGATGGCTTGCCTTGCTGAAGTTTGTCAGTGAAGACGTTTTCTCTTTAGGGGTAAGATTATTTAGTCCACAGGATGTTGTGTAACTGTTTGTGCGAGTGCGTGTTAGAGGTAGAGTACATGTTTGTGTGGTTATTGGTGTAGACACTACACCGTCCTTTCTCCCAGTACCCCCCAGTTCTCCATCTGACCTACATACCATCCCTGGAGACCCTGTGTTTTGTATGTGCGGGTTAGGTGTGTGCGTGTGCGCGAGCGTGTGCGTGTGGCTGTGCGGCTTGCGTGTGGTTAAAGGCCTTAGCAGCCTTGCAGACGACAATGGCTGTCTCAGCGGAGACGACAACACAAAGGCATTCTGGGTAAAGCCGGTCTCATGCCTTGCTGTCTGAGATGCAGTCTGTCTTGGCCCTAGTGGGACGCCCTGTGAATGTGTGTAGTGGGGGGGGGGGTGATCAATGATCCAGTCTGTCCTCCACTAACCTTCCTCCCCCCTCTTTGTTTTTCTTTTCTCCCTGATTCTCTGTTGATTCACACCTCCCTCCCCGTCTCTGGCTGGTCCTGATCCCCAATCAGATCTGTTGTTGTGGGAACATGTTTGGCTTCCTACTGGGAATGAAAACAAAAGCTACCGTCTATTAGGAATACAGCGAATTCCTGCCTTTACTTGCTCTCCACGAGGAGCGCGCACACACACACACACACTAACACACACACACACAGGCTTTTCTATCTTTGTGGGGGCCAAATGTGTAGTAGCATTAATAAAAACAATTCCCTTACCCCAAAAACCTAACTAGCTAAACATAACCCGCACTCTAAATCCTAACCCTTATCTTAATGCCAATCCCTAACTACAATCCTAACCTTAATCCCAAACCTAAAAAAATAGTATTCGGCTAGTCCTGGTCATACTCTGCCCTCATGAAGACAAAAATAATAGTACAGACACTCTGCTATCAAAGCACAGTGCTTCAGATCTCTGGAGACTCCACACTGCTGGAGACAAAACACTCACGAGCAGCACTAGAGTACACAACAGAACCCTATAGAACCAAACAGAACAGTAAATAAGAAAACCCATTGGAACTGAACAGAACAGTATGGAACACAACACCAAAGAAATAAGCAGAACAATATAGAACACAGCCTTAAATATTTGTATGGATCAGTCGAGACTAGAACCACCTAGTGACAAATATATTTTTGGTACCTCCCAGGAGTGTTTAAATCCTGCCCATATAATGCTAAATATAGGAGCCAACATGTCTGCCTCAGGATGTTGAAGTGTCAATGTAAATTTGTCTTAATGCAGAAACCACAGTGGCCAAAGTCTTCTTACGTGACTCAGAAGCTAGCTGCTAGCCTTAGCATTAACCTGCTAGGGATTATAGATATGGTATTACTAGATCTGGAATGTCCTCCGAGACTACAGTGGTCACCGCTCAGTGTGTGTTAGTAGGTCATGGGTCTGTGGTGGGCTAGGACTTAAATATAGCACAGTGTTAGGGACTGTCCCCTTAAATGTAGCCCTGAGGTCAGCTAGGTAGTCCCACATTTAGGATATGATGTCAACTTTCCTCTGTGTGTGTTTGTGTGTGTGTGTGTGTGTGTGTGTGTGTTTACTTCCCCAGTTCTTTATGGCACGTATACTAGAGTGTAGCAGGAGGCAAGTAGAATGAGGAGGTGTCAACGCGTTTCAGTGCCAGGCCGTTCTGTACTGTGCAGAGATGGAACGTTACGTCTTCAAGCTGTGCACCCTTTGCTCTATTCTGGAGAGCTCTGATGCTCTCTCCTCTCTCTGCGTTTTGGCCGTGGGAGCTGGAGGACCAGGGAGGGTGCGTGCGTGTGTGCGCGTGGGCGAAGGCGACGGATGGGTGTGTCTATAAGAGCCTTCGCCACACAACTGTAATTACTGCTGGCTGTTGTGACTCTCTGAACTCTGTACTGAGCTGTGCCTGGTCATGTGGCCCTGGTGCAGAAGCTGTGTGTGATGTAAATTCATGTCTGCATTTCTGTGGTGTGAAGAAAATAAATCTCAACCAGTGTTACACAGGCATGTTGGCAGTTGAATTTTAAAGGAGCTTGTTTGCTTTCTGGTAGTTCATTGTAAATCATTGTAAAGTACTGATAGTAACCAAGAAGCCAGAATAAACAAAGATCTATAAAATCACTATCAGACTGATCCCTGTATTCTCTGTGAAATTGTTTGGTAGTCAGCCAGTGATCATTAGATGGTCTGTGTGCGTGTGTGAAGACCTTCCTTGACTCGGGGACAGATTTGGCTTTGAGGGCAAGGCAGCAGAGGACTGGCCGTGTTGGGACGGATCCGAAAGGAAGCAAGCGGTTCTGAGTGTGGCCTTTCGTTACCTGGACACCTACAGAGAACTGCTCCAGGAGGAGGGGGACCGCTCCAACAGCTTCCCCAAGGTACCTGTCCAACATGCACACGCGCGCACACACACACACACACACACACACACACACCTGTTGTTCCTTCCCAGAAGCCTGGAGTACAGGCACCGTGTTTTCACTGGACTGATCGGAGTGTGAAGTGTTTGTTCTGGCAGCAGGGTGCAAGGTTATCATGGCGGTGGAACTGAGTCAGCTGCACACACCTTGACCTTTGACCTGTCTCTGTCCCGTCTCTGTCCCGTCTCCACTGTCTGAACTCAATTGGCATGATGTAAAAATGTGCCAATTGCCAAAGCACACTCAGAAAACAATGTTAATTCACAACAGAACATTGTTTAAACAACAAAACAATCAAGCCTGTTCTGTGGACAATCGGTCTGTTAATCTCTCTCTGCCTGTCTCTATTTGTCTTTCACACTCCCTCCCTCCTTTCTCTCTGAATGTTGTTGATGCGGTCTAGCAGCACAGCTTGTGACACACTGCATCTGCCCCCACACAGTGAGGCTAGACTCAGTCACAGTCACACAGTCCCCTCGCTCTCTGAAGGTGCTTCCTCTCTGCTTTAGGATCTCTACATGTGCGCGGTGCAAGAGCTGAGCCGGTTCCCCGAGCTGGTGGAGGACGTGCTGAAGCTTCAGCGCTGGACTGAGATCCTCCAATGTCCGTAAGTGCCACAGGCATTTCCGTGCCACACACACGCGCCGAGCCCTCAGTATCCCCACGTTAGCAGAGGCAGAAAGCCTTTCCCCGGGTTCTGTCTCCTGGGTTGGGGCTGCGGTTCACGTTGCAGTGTGTTGTTGGCACGTCTCCCTCCCCTCGGTCATAAACCACCGCTGGCCCTGGTCCATCTCATATCGCCGTCATCACACCCGTTTTATAATCCATGTTAATTAGTGTAATGGGAACCATGGTGAATTCCTCTGTCAGCACCTCTGTTTTAATGGCCCTGGTTTCTCCTGTAGCTCACTATAGATTCTTCTCCGCTGTTTTTATTAGGCTGCCCTTTCCTGTACAGCCTGGAGTTTTCCCTGACGCGGCCAGAAAGAACTCTGTGCCCTATTCATTAGATGAAAGTAGAGACAGTTTGGCATCATGATGCGTTCACATCTTTGGTCCGCCCCACGGCGTCACGCGAGCCGGCAACATCAAACCGCTAACCGGCTGACATAGTAGGACGTGTTTTCGGTTGATTTATTGTTGTATTTGTTTCCAAAGCAGCTCAGAGGAAGACCAGGAGAGTCGCAGGAAACAGGTTCGCCCTCTTTTCCGTCACTTCCGTCGCATCGACGCCTGCTTGCAGCCCCGCGAGGCCTTCAGAGGCTCCGACGAGAGTGAGTGACGGGGGATGACATTCGGATGAAGGCTTTTCGGCTGATATCGGGAAAATCACGGGGGCGAAGTTAAAAGGGCTGTGTTGTGTCTTTGTCTCTGTGTGTGTGTGTGTGGGTGCGTGCGCCTGCGTGCCCGTGTGTCTGCGTGCGTGCGTGCGTGCGTGCGTGACAGTCTTCTGCAGGGTGTACACCCCGGACCACTCATACGTGACGATCCGCAGCCGTCTGTCGTGTCGTGTCGGGGAGATCCTGGCTCAGGTCAGGGAGAAGCTGCAGTACAGCGAGGACCAGCCCACCCAACCTGGCAACCTGTTGCTAGTGGCTGTCACTTCGGCTGGGGGTAGGAACAGACAGACACACACACACACACACAGGTTGTAATACATTCATTTGCGTAGAATTGCCTCTCAATATACCACAGTATACCCTTTTGATTTGAGTTCCACCTGCAGTAAAACAAGCTTTGACATGATTCATCACGTCCACAACTGAGGTTTTAATTCACACCCACAAATGACGAGCCGATGCGACTTGGTGCAAAGCCATCAATTCGCAGCAGTTTGCTGGTGTATTTCGCGCATTGCTGCGTGCATGGCGGCGTGCATGCGTGCGTGCGCTCGGTATGTCTACCTGTTTGTTGACGCACTGTGTTGTCGTGTCCTCAGAGAAGGCCGTGTTTCGACCTAGCGACGAGGCGGTCTTCACCACTCTGGGAGTCAACACCCACCTGTTTGCCTGTGAACCCTCTGAGCTGGAGAACCTGGTGAGTCCTACCGCCCCAGGCATCACTGCACACCAGCATGGAATAAAAAGCCCTGGCTGGTGGACATTTTGGAGAACATGTGATTCTCATGAAGACAACCATGGTCTGAAATATAAACATAAGAAATTGATTAACACTAAAGCTGCTTGAACGGACATCCACCCCGATGGACGATAAATGTAACGATTAGGTTAAAGCCCAAAGCTTTGTCGCCATTCCACGTCATTTTATTTTTCCCCGGTCCAAATTTTGTGAATTCCACTTTGCGTTTGTGGCCTTGCACAGGTGTAAGTCAGACACCAATCAGGGAAGGCACAGAAGCCCCCCCCCCGTCGAGGACCCTCCCCTGATTCTTGGCATGGCGGAGATCAGATTTAAACTCCGGTGTGCTGTGAGAGGGACTGTACTGTCGTGTCATTTGGGAACAGTGTGATTTCTACATTTACTCTGTTTAATTTCAGCTCCCCCTCCCTGAGGAGATCCACTGGTCGCCCGGTGACAGTAAACTGCATGACATGAGCGCAGAGGAGGTGGCCAATCAGCTGGTGGTGTTCGACTGGGAGCTCTTCAGCTGCGTGCATGAGGTAAGCGATTGGTCAGAACGAGGGATTCTGGGTGGAGCATTGGGTGGAGCAATGTCCCCCGTGTCAACGGGTGTCCGTCTGAGATGTTTCCGGACTTACTGTGCGTTTCTTCGTTGTCGTGTCCAGGTGGAGTTCGTGTGCTACGTGTTCCATGGCGAGCAGGCCCGCTGGCGCCCCCTCAACCTGGAGCTGGTGCTGCAACGCTGCAGTGAGGTTCAGCACTGGGTCGCCACGGAGATACTGCAGTGCCAGTCACTGCCTAAGAGGGTTCAGCTCCTCCGCAAGTTCATCAAGATTGCCGCTCTGTGAGTTGCCTTCCGGGGTCGGGGTTACGCGTGCTCACAGTGCATTGTGGGGGTTGTAGTTCCAGCTGTGGTAACTGTGTGACCGGTCCTCTAGGTGTAAGCAGCAGCAGGACCTGCTGTCCTTCCTGGCTGTGGTTCTCGGGCTGGACAACCCGGCCGTCAGCCGCCTTCGCCTCACCTGGGAGGTAATGAAACGCACGCACACAAACGCCCCCCCCCCCCTTCACGGTCACAAACAAAAAGCACACACTCTGACACGTCAGCAAACACGACGCTCGGTTGTTGTTGTTGTTGTTTTCGTTTTCCCTCTGGCTTATTTGTCCGTGGTTTACGACAGGGCCTCCCTGGGAAGTTCAGGAAGCAGTTCCAGCAGTTTGAGAGCATTGCGGTGAGTGGCTGCTGAGGGGAGCCCCTGTAATATGTGCTTTACGTATGGTAACTAGCTTAGCACAAAGACTGAAAGTCTACAGCAACAGCTACATCAGAGTTGGCCTCCACAGCCGTAGAGTACGATTAAAGACGGCTCCCGATTTTAACAGGACCAGCCAGGTCAATGAAGGTTACATTAAATAACACAGAGATGTCTTTGTGTGTTGAAGGCTGTAGTCATTGAGGGCTCTTGCTGTTTTTCAGGACCCATCCAGGAACCACAAGTCCTACAGAGACCTGATGGCCAGCCTCAGACCCCCTCTGATCCCCTTCACACCCCTGTTGCTCAAAGGTGAGACGCACTCACACATTCACACACAACCGCCCAGCTGTTGTCCAGATGTGAGCTTATAAGAAGCCTCTGAAACGCAGACGGTCGTGTGGTGTTGTGTAGTGTGATTAGAAGGTAGCATTTGAGCCCCGCCTAGCTAATGAACACTTTCCTCCACCCCCTTGACCCTGTATACAGAGCACAGAGTAGAAGCCCTACTGGGCAAAACACACACAAATACCAACACAGACGCACACAAACACAGGCAGCTCAGAACCTACCGCTCCAACAAAGAGACCCCTCAGTCTGTAATTATCAAAGCAAAGCCCTTTTCTCTGTCCATATATCAGTGTTTGAAAAAACACTGGTGGCCCACCGCCGCTGCTAAAATGTAATGCGCCAGAGAAAAACTTAATATTTTTATGAAATATGATTTTTCCCCAAGCTGAGCGCAGGATACAAAATCCGGCACCTGACGTTTGTAGTATCAAGCTTGTGAGTGATGTTTGAGAAACGTAACTGGCTGTATCTGTGCACGTTTGTGTTGAACTGTCAGTAAGTGGCTTTGACATTGAAATAATGAAGGTTGCCATTGTCTGAGCGACAACCTATGGTTAGAGGTTTTGCTAGCTAACCAAATGTCACAACTCGATATCTACAATTGCCTACGATTGATTAGTGTCAATATGGAAACGATAGAGATTCGACAGCAACAAAAAGACCTTCGGTTTTCGTATTTTGCCTTCAAAATAAAAGTCTGGTGTACAGGGACTGGTGAGAGACTGGAGTACAGGGAGGACGTTTTCGCATTTCACGTGACTGTTGGGGAGAAAGTAGGGGAAACACCGCATGTATTACATTTACTTCCTCCCACCCAGACACACACATTCATTTTTTCTCTATCTCTCTTTCACTCTCAATGCCAACTGAGGCTTTATTGGCATAGGAAAAAGTTTATGTAAATAATAAATAAGAAGTGGGACATTTTAGTAAACATCGCGCACAGACTATTGTGTGGGGAAATGATGGGGGCATTTCTCCTTTCTAACCTAACTCTCTTTCTTTTCAACACATTCTATCTTTTCTTCTGCTCTCACTCTCTTTTCTTCTAACCATTTATTTCTACCATTACTGTCTCTCTTACCCTCTCCCTCTCTCTCTCTCTCTGTCTCTCGCTCACTCACCCACTCTCACCCAGCATGGGACCCTGTCTGTTTACATAACCAGGTGGAGTTAATTTCTGTTTTCACAAGCGCATACACACACCTCCGCAGATTATAAACTCAAAAAGGAGTTCTCCTGATTGCCAAAAGTTCTGTTTTGAGTGTTCTCCCCCTCTCGGTCTCTTCCTGTCTCTCCCCATTCCTCTGTCTCTCTCCATTGCCCCTCTCCATTCCTCCCTCTCTCTTTCCAGTTATTTTATTCCTCCCTGTCTCCTCCATTGCTCTCTCGCAGTACCCAGTCAGTCTACCAGGATGTTTTCAAAACCACTTGATGGGAAGAGACTCGGCCAAAGCGGGAGGTGCTGCTTCGCCAGAGTTGTAGTCTATTAGAAAGTGGGAAAATTGACACCTTGTACATTAATCGATATATCACTTGATAAACATATCGCTGAAAGATAGCCAATGGCTCTATCAATCAGTGACAACCGTGGCTACACACAAATTGACTCGCTGGCAATCGGTTTAACACCGAGGCTTGGCACAGTGAAAGAAAATGTGGCTACATAAATTTTTCAGATCTAAGTAGTTCAGACAATGGCGTGTGTTTAACATGCAAATAACATTTCTGCTTGCTTATTACGTGTGAATCAAATCACACCGACCTAGAAATCTCTCTAACATGATACAAACCACCGAAGTGTCCCCCAGTATGAAATGGCCCTTTTAATTCAGTTCTGAATCCATATTTGTTAATAGGTGAGAAGTATTTGGGATTGAAAATGAAAATAGAAAAGCTGACTGTTTGAAGCTTCAGGCTGAATATCCTGTTCCTCTGAAGGCTAAAGAGACCTTCCAGTCACATGATCAGCCCACTGAAATGGTCCTGAAAAACAGATTCTCAAAAAGTAGTCTTACCTTTTCTAAACTTGACCACACTGTGTTAAATCATCACCAATCACAGAAAAAATGGAGTTCAGGGGTGCAGCAGGTCATTTGGTGAGGAGAACACTGGTCTGAGTGTTTCAATGTCATGGAATCGTTGGTCACTTATTATTTATTTTAAAGTAATTATAACGAATACTATTACTACTACGCCTACTGCTACAGACACTATTACTATTACAACCTTTAATTCTACTGCCATTATCACTATGACCCCTGCTACTGCCATTATCACTACAACCCCTACTACTACTACTAGTACTAGTACTAGTACTACTACTACTACTATTACTACTACTACTACTGCCATTATCACCTCAACCCCTACTACTACTACTACTGCCATTATCACTACAACCCCTACTACTACTACTACTAGTACTAGTACTAGTACTACTACTACTACTATTACTACTACTACTACTGCCATTATCACCTCAACCCCCACTACTACTACTGCCATTATCACTACAACCCCTACTACTACTACTACTAATACTGCCATTATCACTACAACCCCTACTACTGCCATTATCACTACAACCCCTACTACTACTACTACTACTACTACTAGTACTAGTACTACTACTACTACTATTACTACTACTACTGCCATTATCACCTCAACCCCTACTACTACTACTGCCATTATCACTACAACCCCTACTACTACTACTACTACTACTACTACTGCCATTATCACTACAACCCCTACTACTACTACTACTGCCATTATCACTACAACCCCTACTACTACTACTACTGCCATTATCACTACAACCCTTACTATTACTACTACTACCATTATCACCTCAACCCCTACTACCACTGCCAGTATCACTACAACCACTACTACTACTACCGTTATCACCACGACCCCTACTACTACTACTACTACCACCATTATCACCTCAACCCCCACTACTACTACTGCCATTATCACTACAACCCCTACTACTACTGCCGTTATCACTACAACCCCTACCATTACTACTGCCATTATCACTACTACCCCTACTACTGACATTATCACTACCACTACCATTATCACCACAACCCCTACTACTACTACTACTACTACTACTACTGCCATTATCACTACTAAGTCAACTACTGCCATTATCACTACAATCCCTATTACTGACATTATCATCACTACTATCTCTACTACTGCTACTGCCATTATCACCACTTCTACCTGGCATGAAAGAAGTGATCTGATAGTATCAGTGCTACTAATGGTGCAGAGGGGTATACTCCTTTCACATGTAGATGTTTCCAGTTATCAAAAGAAAACGTTATTGAACAGAAACAGATGGGCAGTACAGGAATATACCATGTGCGTTTTATTTTGGATGTAACAGCGGTAGTTTCTGTAACGTTGAGGGGATGTTCTTTCATTTTACAGCAGTACCTTCTGTAACGTAGAGGGGAAGTTCTGTGATATTACAGTAATTGTTTTTTACTGTAAGTAACCTGAAATATTACTGTAGATGGAATCATGTTCCTTAGTTCAGCACGATAACCTTTGGCTGCTAATCTTTATGGTCACTTGTTAAAGCAGGTTGTGTGTGTGTGTGTGTTAAAGAGCAGGGTACATCTGTGTGTGTTTGGTAATGGTGGAGTGAGGGAGCAAGATGCGTGCGTGCGTGCGTGCGCGTGCGTGTGCGTGTGCGTGTGCGTGTTTGTAGAAGTATGTGCGTGTGCACTTGTCCAGTGCATCAAGCGCAGCAAAAAGTTTCACAATCCAGGGGTGAGAAGGTGACTTTCACCTCACTTTTTCTCTCTCTCACACCCACACGCACACACCAGGTTTAGCACTATAAACATTACTCAGAGCAGACGGGTCACCGGTCTTCTCTCCCCACCCTGTCTAGTCTAGAGGCTGGGCTGGAGGACTGGTAGACGAAGCCAACCACTGGGGCCAGTGTCCACACGCCATTACATAAGAGTTCCCTGCCTTCACGGTCTGTTTACGTCCCTCTGTTTTGCCCTCTGTCCCTCTGTCTCTCCCTCTGTCCCTCCCTCTGTCTCTCCCTCTCCGCCTCCTTTAGACTTAACCTTCCTCCACGAGAGCTGTAAGTCGTTCCATGGGGAACTGGTGAACTTTGAGAAGATGGTGAGTAAACGTTCGGCAACGGACAGAATGGGCATGGAAATGTCTTCCGTCGGACAGGACCTGCCGTATCGACCTGGTGGTCTCTTTTCAGTCCTGTCTCAGTTCACATGCACTGAGGACACCCCTTGTTTGTTTCCAGCATAAAGTTGCAGAGATGGTAAGGAGCATCAGACGATACAGGAGCTCTCAACTGGGTATGTACACACACACACACACACACACACACACACACACACACACACACACTCACCAACCCCGCCTGTCTATCTGGCAGTGAAGATTAGTATGAAAGAATCAAAGCTCCACCCTGCCGTCACAGAACAAAACTGCCCTCAGGGATTTTCAATCTCACGATTACACTACCACTAAATAAGTACACACACACACACACACAAACACACATTTCTCACACACACCCAAACAGGCATGCCTCACACGTAATTATATTTTCGGAGAAACCACTTGCGTGCTAACTGCTCATTTTTCTTGTGGTAAACTCTTTGGTTCATTACTTCACATGATGTGCATTGACTGTAATGTAACATCACCATAACATACCATTAGAACTCAGAACAGCCAGTGAGGTTATTATCTCGTACAGTACGGCTAGCATTCCAATCATGACATACCATCATGTGAGGTTGTAACCACTCCGGAATATCATTGTTACATAACATTGCACAGAGCTGCCCAGTGTTTTATAGGACTGGCACCCAATGGACTCAGTACAATCATCTGGTGCCCTGCTAGTACTCTGAACTTACAGTAAGACAACAACTAGCTTAAGCAATTGGTGCTTGTCATTCGTTTTAGCAATATTGCTGTGAGGTTAGGACAGTCTCAGCCACACTAATGTCGCTGATGTCTCACACAGATCCAGATAATGTTATTACATGGCCAGCAGTCACAGGAGGGCAGACAGTTGGCAGACATGCAGTAGCCCAGAACAACATCGCCCCTCATCAACCTAATTTTCCTGGACAGTTATAACGAGCCCCACTGAACAGTATATACAATATAATCTGCAGTAATATATAACTATATAACTGGTAGTTACATAAGCCAGTTATATGGGGCCCCACTGTATAGTACATACAATAGAATGTAATCTACAATAATATATATTATATAACTGGTATTTATATAGGCCAGTTATATGGGGCCCCACTGTATAGTATATACAATATAATGTCATCTACAATAATATATAATTACACAACTGGTAGTTATATAGGCCAGTTATATGGGGCCCCACTGTATAGTATATACAATATAATGTAATCTGTAATAATATATTATTATATAACTGGTAGTTATATAGGCCAGTAATATGGGGCCCCACGGTATAGCATATACAATATAATGTAATCTACAATAATATATTATTATATAACTGGTAGTTATATAGGCCAGTTATATGGGGCCCCTACGGTATAGCATATACAATATAATGTAATCTGTAATAATATATTATTATATAACTGGTAGTTATATAGGCCAGTAATATGGGGCCCCAGGGTATAGTATATACAATATAATGTCATCTACAATAATATATAATTATAGAACTGTTAGTTATATAGGCCAGTTATATGGTGCCCCACTGTATAGTAGAGTGTAATGTAAATGTTTACATTGAGGTAATGTGGATTCATGCATTTTAAATCTGGTCCAGCAGCACCTGAAACGTCCTTAAATGCAAGACAATGTGTGGAGGTGCAACCCGGCCAAAGAGGATTCACTCGAACTAGCATACATACGGTTTTCTTTAAATGTACCTATTTAAAAATGTTTTTAAAAAAACAAGTAATTATTTCTCATTCTATGATGACGCCCCTAAACATAGCAAACAAGCTATCGACAATAGATAATTTCACCGCCAGGAAAACAACTGAAGTGTGGGTTTGACTGAATCGGATCCCTGATGTAGTTACGCGACGTCTGCGTATTAGACGACCGGTTCTTTTACCTGGTTTCCAAGGCTTCGGGTCCGTCGTGACACGAATAAACCAGACAAGACAGGGCTGACCTTGAGGAACCTTAGCTTCTACCTGAAAGCAGCGAGATAGGGTTTGTTTGCACTCTGAAATATTCACTCGCCACTCAGAACGCTGGTACTGGAAGAGCTTAAGCCCGGTAATGGAGTTTTGTATTATATCCAGTGCAATAATGAACCATTTCTTGGACCCACATCTTAGGGGGCTTAGTAATAATAGAACATTGTCCCTGTACTCTAATGGACTGTAATGTATCACCAAGTGGCCTTATTTAATTACGCCCTCCTTTCTATCCCACACACAGTCTTCCTGTTCACCCTCACCATCTCCACCTGAATGCCTAAGGTTATTTCGCTCCGTTAAGCGCAGGTCACTTCACGTCTCTCAGTGGGCGAGAGCACACAGGGAGAGATTCGACTCTGGATTTCCCGTCGACATGCCATTGTGTTGTAATGTGGCCGTGAGGTGCAGACCGTGTTCTGACACCGCCACCCCAAAAAAATTATATCAGTCCTCAGGGGCCGACTGGGGATTTAATCCCCTATAGCGCATTTGTACCGATGAAAGACGAAGCCACTCTCCCTCTGCACATTGCTGCAGCGGTGGCAGAATCACGACGACGCATTACAGGATGCGGTGCCTGGAATAAAAAAGGGGCATTCTCTGTGGTCGTCGATAGCCGGCCTGACAGAAAGACTGTTTTACTGTTGGGTAGAACTGAATCAAACCAGTTCTACTTTGCCTGCTGCATTGTGTGGGCTCATCGTGGGCAGACACTGCTGTGGTCCTCAGCTAGTCCTCTGACTGTGGATATAACGGGGAGTCTGGCGCCTCCCGGGGGTGAGATTGGGATACTGCGCTGCCACCGCGGCTTCTTTGGTGTCCTCTGGGTGACTAAGTTGGGGTTGTGATGAACTGACCATCCTTTCTATGTCTCTCCCTCTCATAGCTATGGATGCGGAGCCTTCCCCCTCCCACCTCCAGACCAAGGCCTACGTTCGCCAGCTGCAGGTCATCGACAATCAGAACCTGCTCTTTGACATGTCCTGCAAGCTGGAGCCCAAAGACATGTGAGCCGGAGCGGGAACAGGGATCGTCAGACCTGACCCCCCCCCCCCTCCCTTCACTGGCATCAACTATGATTGGATTAACTGGCTGAGACTTCTTTGTAACTTTGATTTACTGGGTGTTTTATGTGCTTCGCCCCTCCCCCTCTTGGCTTTCTTGTCATTAGCCATGGCAGACTTGTGTAAAATACTCAGACTGCTGGAAACGGCTGAGAAAGAGAACTAACTAATTTCTTTGAAGCTTTTTTGGGTGTGATTTGCTGTGTGAGAACAGGAAGTCCCAGGACCTACGTGAACAGCTGTTTGGAAAACTGTTTTGGACAAAAGATGAGAATGGATTTGATAGGACAGCCGATAGGATGACGTGAATGGATGAATAATAAGCTTTTGCTCCAGCATCAACTCGTGCTTTCGCTTTCGCATCCAAGTGAAGGCTGTCCAGTTTGCACTGCCACCAAAATCTCCCACCCTAACCGAACCTGACCCGGGTTAACCTCTTTAGCCCAGAAGGCTAAAGGTCAGCTTTATTGTGCTGGACCAGTTCTCCTAGGCATTTGACCCTGATACAAACTTGTCCCATCTTTCCTGTGTGAACTAAGACATGAGACAATCCAACCCTGTGACCTCTGAACTCTTGAACCCTCTCCTCTCAGTCAGTCAATATAGACACTGAACCTGACAGCTCAGTGGCATCGCTCAATGAGTCAGCAACCGTCAGATGACAGAAAAGATGCCCATTTGCTAGTTTACACTTGCATTTCTGGGCTTCAATAAACCCTGAGTTTGCACCTCGGGACAAAAGCTGCCACTACAAAACCAGATGTGACATTTGGTGGAACATCGCAGAACCCTATGATGTGCCGCATGCTTATTGGCTCCTCACATCAAAGAGCTCTCTCATTGGTTGAGTAAATCTTTGATGGACAGCTCCTAATAATCCCACCCATTCAGACCGAGGCCTCAGGTTCACCATCACAAGAAAAGAAAAAACTTCTACATGTACAGTACAGATGATGGCAGGCCAACATATTTGTATTAACAAAGCACTTTTGCCTGACCTCAGGGCACATTTCAATGAGGAAGAATAGTGAGAATTGTTTGTGATTATATAATATTTTCAGTTTAGCTCAGTTCAATATAATTGTTTTCCTTGTATAGTACTGCAATTTAACAAAGCCATTGTCGCAGAACGCTGAACTAAGACATTTCATAGCCACAGCAGAACAATCCCCTCCACTAGTGTTCTTCACTGGAATTACAGTACAGTTTAAAAAAAATGTAATAGGAAAAGTAAACTGGACTCAGTGAAGTTGACACCACTTGTTTGCCTGCGAATCTCTCAGGGTCACTTCCTGGGTCACAACTGGAGGCTGTCTGGCGACGCCTGTATGATAAAGCTGTAATGTAAATAGTCTGTGTGTAAATAGCTAAATAATATGGAGACTCTATTTTATGTATGTTGCGAGAGGGTTACTCATGGAGATTATTTGATTTGTTTTGTAAATCTGAGAATGTACAGTTTAAAAAAGAAAGAAAATGGAACCAGAAATGGAGTCTGCTACTATAGTTGAAGTGCATTGATGAATTGTACAGCATATTTCTTGTTTTTATTTCTTAAAGAGATAAATAAATAAAATTACATTTGTTTCCTTAGCCTGTAAGCAGTCTGTGGACAGGTTTTGACTGCCATCCATGGGTTTGTTTTTTTCTTGATTTCCAGCCTCTCTAAATGCTAATGCTTTTGCATTTGTTTCACCAATTCCAATCAAGTGATGGCACCGACATTAGCATTTGTAATAAATGCTGTCCAATTCATCCAAAGGTTTCTAAAATGATTATGAAGCTCAACAGTCACAGAAATTCTATGAAAAAGTCTAAAATGCTAATACTGCTAAGATGACTTTGGGATTTGTCCTACAAATAACTAAGAATCATGAAAAAAAAATTGTTTTGCACATCAGTTTCAAATAATTGAGCCCCTTATTTGTACAGAGAATAATTTTTATTTGGTTATACTCACCAAAGTTTTGATTTGAAATCTCCAAATTACAATGATGTCTGTGTCTGTATTCCCAGGTGTTAAGGACATTTACATGCAAATTGGTTTCACACATTTTAAAATCGCAATACGTTTTGTACATAGTTCCCCCTATTTTAGTGCACAAAAACTTTGAGGACATTTGGCTTGACAGCCAGTGTTTCTGGTTAGTCTGGTGAGCCCGGTCACCAATGTCTAGACCTTTTAGACTGCTATTTTTACCTCAACATGAGGACTGAAGCGGTGTAAGTGAAAGTCAGGTAACCAGACTGTAATAACTTAGAAACATGGCTAAAATCCAGGGCTTAACAAAACCTTCAGAAGGACAAAGAATGGAAACGGGGGTGCTAACCAACAGCAAGCTGGCCAAAGCAGACTAATGAAGAAAAATAAATTAAACTGTCTGACAGATCAGAAACAATCTCCAGGAGGCTGGCGTGAATGTGTCAGCTACTACCATCTGCAGAAGACTTCGATAGCAGAACTGACAGCATACAATCCAAGGAAGAAATGGTACTCGGCTTCAAAATCAGAACGGCAATGCTATTGTTAAAAGAAGTGCCTGAACGTTCTGGAAAATGTATTATGGTCAGATGAGACAAATATCACCATCTGCAAGAGTAAGACAGTGGAGAACAAAGAAACAGCCCAAGTTACTCAGTGTAACCTGTCATCTCAGAAAAATAGAGGGGTGTTATGTCTTGGCTGTGTATAGCTGCTATTGGAATTGGCTCACTTGCCTCCAAAGTCTTCGGATGGCAGTCCATCATTACAGCAAGACAATGATCCCAAACAGGTTTTTCAGAGGCAAAAAATTGAAAGTTCTGACCGGCAACATCTCCAAGTCAACGTGATTTTCACTTGCTGAAGATGTGACTTGTGGCAAAAGGTCGGTTCCACGTAGACTTCTGGGAGTTGCTGCATGCAAAGGATGTGGTTGTGACCAAATCCCGAAGTCCCAATACTTAATGCGCATAAATGTGGTCATTTCAAAATGGTGAAACCAATATGTACACACACCCTCAAATAATAAAAGGTTTAAAATACCATTCATTTAATCTTGTTCAATTTCAGATAGAACATTTGTGTTAGATAGCTAAAGTGGAAGAATACTACCCTCTCAGAGGACAATGCATGAAGTTTTCCTCTGTTGAGCTTCACAATCTGTTTTAAATTATTTCGACTGATTTAGCGATGCAGCATATGACGCTTCGATCGGTACCTGGACTTTGAGGGATTCCTGCCACAAATGCGAAAAGGTCAGCGTTTTGAAATTAGAACCAACATTGATGGCGTCCATACCTTTCCCACAGAGCTTATGAGGAACAATTTTATTTAGTCATTTGGTCAAACTAACTGCAAGTGAGATGGGGTGGGAGGGGTTTTGTTTTTGTATAGAAGTCAGTGTTTACAGTCATCTCTCCTGAAACTCAGATATTAGATGTGGCTCAAGGTTATATCAGCGCAGTTGTATTAATCAGTGGATCTGGGAGAATTTGTTAGGTAGTAGCCTCTATGACCAGGCAAGATATGGAGGCATGACATCACAAGACTAGGTAGCTCATAACACTGCCACCATGCCCCATGATTGGCTAGGTGGATTTGTCACTTCTCCAATTTCTAACGTTTCCATTGTGGTACGGTATTGTGTTTCGTTTACCCATAGATTACGATCAGATCATCACTCAAACATGTACACCAGTAAAAAAAAAATTGTGGGCACAAGACACGTTTGAACTTGCAATAAAAATGGTATATATACACTATATGTCTATATGTAGTTATAGTTACCAGTGCTATGCAGGGAGGGCTGAAATGCTTCCGGGACCGCTTGGTTAATCAGTTTTTCGGAACGTATGATTCAGTTGGTAAGTACAACTGTAGGTTTGTTTCTAGCCAGGCTTGATGGGGTGCTTGGAGCCCTACTGGATTAGATATTCATCAGCCCTCCAGGCCTGGAGTGGAGTAGCTCTTCCACCTAGCCAGTCGTCCCAGATCCAAACAAGTGCTTAAGAATTTGGGGCGTCTATCTGCTCCGTTTACCTCGAGGTCCGTTACTTTGGCCTCAGCTACTACATACTTAAATAAAGAGCCTCTTCTGATGACACCCGTGTGTTTGTTTATTCTGTTACATGAATCGTGTGCCATGCCAGACAGCAGGAGCCAAGAAAATCTTTGTTCCTACAAAATCAGCCCCTTTGTTTTCTTCCCAGTTGCTGGATGTGCACTTTGCATTAACATCATGGTCTGATTGAAGCTGCGCCTGACAGGATTAAATTGAAAATGCAGACATCGAATCCTCCAGGACAGTCAATGTTTGAAACACTGGGTAGGTAATATAAATAAAAAGCACGTGCAAAGACACCGATTTAACTACCTTTTTAACAAAAACCTCTGGCACGAAACTTAATGTCACCAGAAACTGATGGATATCAAAGACCTTTTCACGTTTAGATTTTTCTTAATCTTCTGCATTTTAATTGAATTGATACAACACGACACAGGAAGAAGAAAAGCAGGCCTGGATTACCCTAAGAGTGGGATGAGTGTCATTTAAGATGCTTGTTAGCCAACACTCATCCTAGGACCTAAAAAAAGAAAAGAAAAAAAAAAACTGTTGAGGAGACACAAACAATGAGGTTCTCCCCATGTGAGTACACACTGCTACCATGGTCAGAATGACCCTCTGGGACAAAGGGAACATCTAGAGGGACCCAGGCATCCTGATATATGGAAAGAAAGACACCAGTTGACAAAAACCCACAACTCACAATGTGTTGTTATTGCAATTATCATCTATCCACTGTTTGACTCACAAGTGTTACAACTTTAATACACAATGACAAGCAGATCAACAGCAAGACCTACTTGATTACCCATATGAAGTATCAATGAAGTTAATTAATTTTTTAACAGAATTGGATTTTACAAGTCCTTAATGGACAAGACTGGTAATAAGGCAAAACAGCAAAGAAACAACAGGAATTAAGAGTACAGTTTTTTTTGTTTTTTTTGTCTTGAGCTAGGACAGTCCAGGGCCACCAACTGAAAAACAGAATAGGAATTTGGCCAGGATTTCATCCGATCGTGCTTTGTTGACAAGACGCCATTTAAAATGAGGGCATTGCCGACAGAACCCACTGGTGCAGCGTTAACAAGGAGTTAAGGCAGATGGAGACCTTAGCTTTAGAAAGGGTGAACTGTCAACAAAATGTTCAGGTAAAGCCCCAACAATAACTCCGCCCAGAAATAACAGGAACCAATCAAAGGTACCCGTCATGAAGAACACTTGACAGAAACAGTATGTCAGGCATGGTCTTCAAGACACCACTTGACAAAAAAAAAAAAGACAAACAAGTCTGCAGTTAGCTTGGCCATTCAACCCTTGGCACAATGTACACACAGACTCCACACAGGACTGTCCTCTCTCAATATCATCCAAATCAATAACACACAACATCTCTGTTCCCAAATAATGGCACCATGTGGTTACTTCAGGTAACGACAGCCTTTATCCCGTGGAGTACAGTTTTTCGAAAGCATTTGTTTAATTTTCAAAAACCAGAAAATAATAACAATAATAATTAAAAAAATAAACTCTCGGATCGCTTCAAGTAGTGTCCTGCCTCATCGGCTGGGTGTTGGGTGTTTTAGTGTTAATGAACGGGACTGGTTCAGCATCCGGCAACATGCAGTGGATTTTAATGTCATTTAAGCCAGCAGGGTTGTGGTGTTCATATTTCAGTCACCCTGACTAGTGTTAAAGGTACCATAATACTTGGGTTTGCTTTGCATTTAGGAAAACCAACACGCTTCCCCTCAGGTGTTTTTTCCCCCCCAAGACCGAAACTGGGGGATGGGACGACAACATGCATCTGGTTAGTTATTTCTGAGTATGGAGGGAGGGAGTCCGATAAATGTCAGTGTCAAATATACAGATGTGTGTTACAGCTAACAGCCTCAGAGTGCTTTGTCAAAGTCCATCATTCCAGCCACTCATCAGAGAAACAAGGACAACCTAGCAAAAAGGGTACAGAAGGGAGGATGTGGGCTTTTCACTGTTCAGTTCTGCCCTATCCTGTCTCCGCTGGCACTTCTGGAGAAAACCTGCAATAACTACAGTTCAACATGATCTGCTTCTGCAATGTTTATGCTGCAAATTATGTACTCGAGAGAAACTTCAGTCGACGTCGGTTCCCTCCATCGGCAGGGGAGCCCAAGCAGAGTGATCCCCAAATGTAAATCACCTTTAGACACTTAGAAATGGACTGTAAAGTAATTGGTGTTAGAACCTCCAGGCTGTAAAGTATTTGGCGGTAGAAATACCAGGTGGTAGAATCATTAGTGTTAGAACCTCCAGGCTGTAGAGTCACTGGCGTTAGAACCTCCAGGCTGTAGAGTCCCTGGCATTAGAAGAGCCTCCAGACTGTGGAACCAATAATGTTTGGTGTTCCGTCCTCCAGGTATAGGACTTACTAACTGGTGTTCTCTAGTTTCCATGGTGATATTGGCCTTCACAATGCATACTCTGATGAGAGAGGAAAGCTGTCCATTTTGATAAACAGTCTGTGTGGCATGGAAAGGAATAGCAAAGTGTTTCCAACCCGCAAAAGCCTGGGAGCACTGTCAATGGGTACATCAGTCTTCCTTTCCTCTATAAAAACAAGGCCAGTTCACCCAGGCAGAGGTAAACCGCCAACACCCACATTCAAATGGAGTGAGACGGCCACAGAATTCATTAAAACATCACCGTAGCGCTTCCCTAACGTACCTCCCTTCCTTCAGAGGTGAAATGCACGCCTGTTCCTCCCTAAACCCAACAGACCCGGCTGGGCCATTCAAGTGCAGACATGTGAGTGAATGGTTAAGGGGTTTAAGCGAGATGGAATGTTGTCAATTGAGGTGCATGTAGGTACATGTTAATATGCTGTGTGTGTGTGTGTGTGTGTGTGTGTGTGTGTGTGTGTGTGTGTGTGTGTGTGTGTGTGTGTGTGTGTGTGTGTGTGTGTGTGTGTGTGTGTAGGCCCTAGGTGAGAAAGAACAGTGTGTGTATAGACATTAATGTAAAACCCTGGTCTCCTGTGCAGTAGAAGGGATTGTCTCAGTGTTCACCTTCCAATGGGCGGCGCAGGAGGAGCTCCCATCATCACTGTCAAAGATAAACACATCAGATCAAAACAGGCCAGAAATCCATGGTAAACTACACATTATGGACTGGGTGGTCTGAACCCAGAATGCTGATTGGTTAAAAGCCAGGAAGAAGACATCGTACACCACGACCATGACACCATTTATGCAGTTAACAGCCCTAATGGCTCGGGCACACTTAGACACTTGTTTAACGCTCAGACGGGAGAGCTATTAGCGCCTCTGGTTCTGGTTGTCCTGTTCACACAGACTACTTCATAGCAGGGAAACGCCGCGTAGGAGTTCAGTTTTGCACACGCGCAAGATTTATCCGGTATTTGCTCTTGTGACTTTTGCTCAAGATTTCTTCTTCTGTTTTTGGACTGGCACAGAGCCGCAGTCTAGCAACTTGTGATTCTTGAAGATGAAACAAAAAGCGTTAGACGCTAGCAAAAGGCGGTTATTAAAACAGAACGTGAGTTAGCGGTTGAGGTAAGATGAGCATAGAGGGGTAGTAAGGTCTACAAATGTCTCAGTGAGTAATAGCCTTTAGCTGTGGTATTCTGGGCATATACATCATTGTTTGAATATACAGGAATGTGTGCCTAGTCATTTCATTTGACATTTCTGGTAGATAAATTGAAATGATACCGAATTCTAGTTCTTGCACTGTAACCTTATTTGACAGAAAATCCTTTGTTTATTTTTTACTGGCACGGTTTCAAAATATACCAAGTAATTTTTCAAGGATTTGAGCATGACCTGTGAGAAACGCTAATATTATTACCAGAATAGCCACAAATGCTAACCCTAACATGTTTGTAATTTGTAAACAATTTAATAAAATTGGGAAATCAAAGCAAAAGCACGGACGGCTGTTAAAACCTATTCATAGACTGCTTAAAGGTAATTTGGGTGAACTATCCCTCAGACAATAATGTGCCTGAAAGTGAGCCTGCACCTCGGTTAGCTTTGCTGGGGTAGATCTTGGTGAAGTGGCGGTACTCCTCCGGAGCAGGAAAGTCATGCAGAGGATGGAAAGAATACTTGGACTCAAAGTCATCTGTGGGAAGAGGAATTTCAGAAGACACAGTTGAGCTCAGATTGTCAAGTCAAGGGTTTTGGTCAAGGGAATTCATTGGGTCAACAAAGGGTAAGAGAGGAAAGGATGGGAAGAGCTGTTTCACCTGAGAGCCACGGATTATGGGCTTTGAAGCTGAAACAGGATTTATCACGTTTACAAAACAAAAAAGACATGAATGTATAAAAATGTGTGAAGTTACTCAGATCCAAGTTTCCAACTTATATGTATATGTTCTCTCCAAAGCTCATGTGTAGTTTCCCTTTTATGTAGATTAAAAACCCCTGACAGCCAAATTCCCAATCTCAATCCGGAAGGCTCCAAATGGATTGAAGGACTAAAGCCCTGTTCATTGTTGAAGAAGAGTGGAAACTGAACGCGCGTTCATCAGGCGATGTACTTTGACGAAGACTCACCTACGAAGGAGCGGGAAATGGAGGTATGTCCATTGCGGATAGGTGGGGGAGGGGGTGGGGGTCCGGCAGGGGTACGAGAGGGAGGAGGAGGGGGGGGTTTCCCCCGGCTATGGGGCTCTGAGGGGCTACCTCTGAAGGGGGGTGGAGGTGGAGGAGGGGCATCCCGACCCCCGTTTCGCTGAGTCGACCCGGGCGGGGGTGGAGCTGTACAAAAATAAATGACATGGTATGAAATCAGAGGCCATTACTGTGTTCATTACAACATAACAACTCACGCCTTATTACATTACAACAGCTTTGGCAGGAACACTCAGAAAAACACTGTAGGCCCGTCATGACAAGGCATGTTTTCGGACTCATTATTTTCTATTTACAACCAACGTCTTTGCTCACCTGCCTGCATCAGGTTCTGTGAAATTTCATGTGATTTTACATTTACATTTGAGTCCATTGGGGACACCCTAATCCAGAGTCATTTTCTGGCAAATTTAGGTATTTTTAAAACAGTTTAGGGATCACACACACACAACTACTAAGATATGATCTTGCAGGAGGTGATTGTTTGTCCTAGAAAGAAACACAGCAACAGAACCAAAAAAAGACAGCTAGCAGAATTTCCAAGAATTAAATTAATATGAATTGCTGACTTTAACCCAGTAGCATAAAAAAACCTAGGGGAAACACTGACCAAAGCAGGTTGAAAGAATGCCAGAGAACAAGCAGGAACATACCTGCTCCTCTCCCGGGGGGCTCACGGGCTGGAGGTGGCGGGCGTCCGCCTGAAGGAGAGGGCGAGGGAGGCGGTGGTGGAGCCGGGCCTCGGGTCGGAGTGTGACCCGGTCCAGACGATGGCCTCTTGCTGAGGGAGTTGTGTCTCTGGGGCAGTTCCGGGGCGGCCTCGTTCACTGGGCTGGAGGGTCCGTTGCTCATAGCCTGGCGGTAGGGCGGAGGAGGCGGAGCCAGGGAGGCAGAGGAGCCCCCTGACGTCGGAGGCCGCCGGTTGTTGTTGGGAGACGCGGGCGGCTTGACGGGCAGTGGTGGGGCGTTGTCACGTACCGGGGCCGGGGAGGCGCCCCGCTGTCCAGGCGTGGGCGGGAGCGGCTTCTCCCGGTTATAGGAGGTGGTGGCTGGGGCTGTCTTCTGAGTCGGGGCGGGGGGAGCGTTGCCACGGCGAGACAGCGGGGGTGGAGGAGGAGGCGCAGAGGAGCTGTGCTTCATTCCGCTGTTAGGGCTGCCTCCGCTGAGGGGGCGGGACAGGTCGGGGAGGGAGGGTCTCTGGGAGCGGGTGGGCTCCGGGGAAGAGGCCCGCTGGGCTGGGAGGTCCGCGTCGTCCGGGCGAACAGCCGGTCCGAGAGGACGGGGGGCAGAGGAGTGCGTGCCGGGAGGTGTCAGGACTTGAAAAATACAATTAAACAGCCACGCAATCAACCGGTTATCAACGCCTCGCTCTTTCAACTAATCGGTCTTCAGGTACACCTTACTCATATTCAAACTTCACCAAATAGGGTCAGATGCCTGGCTGAGGGACAAGATGTTTCACCTTGCCAGCTTGGGGATTTTACAGTGACCTTTCCGTTCCTGCTCTATCTGTCCGGACTCCTGCCGTCCCATGAGATGATCTCTCAGTTCAGAGTATATTAGACTTGCTCAACTTCGTTATCATATGGTTGTTCAGCATAATCCATTTTCTAATATTCCTTCTGACAGATGGCCCTGCCCTTCATAGCAAATCTACATCCAACACAGACGTGAAGATTAGAGTACTCCATGCCCTCATTACTGCGAATCAGCAACGCTCTTTCAGCAATAACTGTGACAGATCCAGTACACCACTGACCAATGACAGGGTTGTAACTGAGCGCCAGCACTACACATTCAAAGAATAGTGAAAAACACGCTTCACTTATTGAAATAGTGCTTTGAGTCTGAAATGTTCCACTTTTTAAGGGCTTATCCAAACTTTTTCACAGAAATAGAACATCTTCCGAAGGTTCAAAGCATTTTTTTTTGCTTCTAACATTTGGTTAAGTTGCAAAGTGCACCAACCGAAGTAGAAACTACAGTTCATGTCCAAACATACCTCCAACTGGTTGTAATTTTGGCACACCTCCCTGGAAAATGCCTCCAATTGGCTGACTGGCCCCTGACAAGCCTCTGCCGCCTCCCCCCTTCGACTCTGTATAGGGAAGAACACAGTTACACGCGTCACAATGAACTATTACGTGTATAGACACCCTTAACCACCTACATGACAGCGGCTGTCTGATCTGGGACTAGGGCTGACACAATTAGGACATTTTAGTTGACGATGAACTGTCACACAAATTACTGCGATTAACAATTTAAATGTCTTTATTGTAAATGTTATCCCACTATTACAGGGTAAGACTAATAAGATTGCAAAAAGCCATGGTGGACCCAGAGATGGTTCTTCTGATTTGTGACGTTTGCCCTTTTGGGGGCCACCTTTCTGGAGCAAATCTGGAAATTTGCCTCCTACAAATTATTGGGCTTACCTCTTTCAATTTGGCTTAAAACCAAAATGCACCCAGTGGTGCAGTTATGTTTGGCTTTGGAACTACCACTAAATCAATGGATGTTAATGATTGCTGTTCACAAAATGCAAAGGCAAAACAATGAGAATAACATTTTGCTGAGCATAACCTAGATATTTGAAACCACCTTCCTTACGTAGCCAAAACATATTTCAATGTGTAATATGCAACGGAACAACATATTTCTATCTAATTAGGAAACATGTTTGGAAATGACAAAATTCGACTTTATTAGTGAAAATATTTTACACAGGCTAGAATTTTTCTTTCCTTTTGTCGGTCAGAGTGAATGCAACAGATAAGCGACTGAAACACGTTTGTCTAATAAAAATGTTGCGAAATTACATTACTGTGCATTGCTAAACAATTCTAAACTAGGTTTAAAACATTAAGAAAACGAGTCTCAGAAAATGATAACCAATAACTTTCTGCAGGGCTGTCAAACGCTCTTCCACACCCATGGCCTGGATAACCTAACTGAGGGAAAAGGGAAACTGACAATTTTGTTTCTAACATTGGCCTAAAAAACTTTCAAATTGGAAACGGATACGGATACGATTTTGAAATCAAAATATTATGCTAATAGATTAAAAGATTGCAATTATTTTATCCACAAGAATCTGGCTCAAATAATCACCAGGCAATTATATAATAACTGCCCTGTGTGTGACCCTACAACAGCTCACCACCACCTTGTTGTGCTGGGCACTTAACCTTCACATAAGTGGAATAACTGATGAGTGAATGTCTAAAACATGAGGTTGACTCTCATTCAAATTACTACTTAGGGTGCAGGCTTTTGATCCAGCCCGGCTCCCAGTGTGCAGTCCGATCAAAGTTATTGTCGTTTTTATCATTAGACATTTGGGGTTGCCAGGCAACATACACTAAAAAACAAACTGCCATTAAATTAATTGAGTAGAGACCCCCCAAAAAAAGGTCAGTAGAACTGGGGGTTTGGGGGCAGACATGCCGCCCTTAACAAAAGAAGGCTTGACACGTGAAATGCTAAAACATCCTCCCTGTACACCAATTTCTCTTGCTTGTCAACTTTATTTTCTTAATATTATGTGACAATACCATATTAACATTGTTCTCTTAAAACGACCAGTCTCGATTCACCATTCTCCGAAATGGTTCATGAATCGCCTCCCAGACTCCTACTAAAAGCCACTAGTTATTAATGCATGAGGCAATGTGAATTCCATGTATGAAAAAACATATTTCATAAAAATGTTTGTTGCAGCGCATCACATTTTAGCAGCAGCGGACCAACGCTGTTATTACCATGAGAGGGAAAAACTGGCCCATCTTACATTCAATAAATAATTCAACTTATAGTTGGGTAGTAGTCAGACATGTTGATATTTAAGCAAAATACACTTGATTCATCTGTGTATTAATTTATACTAATTCACTTCTGAACGCCTGAGTAGAGAAAGCAGCCACCACCGTCATGTAGTTAGCTCGCGCCAGCTAACAAAAGCTGACATTACCCCATATTACACGGCTTAGCAACACATCACCCTGGTAACAGGGAGATATGCGGCCTTACTTTCAATGACCGGCGCGCTCCTGTCATTTACCACGCCGACCTTCTTCAGCTTGGCGCCTTTGTGAATGTCAGAGAGCAGTGCACCTCTGCCTTTGGCCTCATCTCGATTCAGCTTGGGTGGGGTGGTGTTGGCCTGTTGGGGGGAGGTGCCACAGAGTTAGCTTAGCGCAGCACACACTCTGACGCCACAGAGTATATACCGACAGGGAACAGCTTGCAGAGGGCCTCGTCAAAGTCTGTGCTAGCAACGTAGCCTGGTAAAATGTTTTTGTTTACGCAGGGCTACATCGCAGTTCATTTGAACAAGGGTATATTTGATGTTATTTATTGAGTAAGTTTGGTTAAATTGAGTCATTACTGCAACCTTTCTGCTTTTTTAAATTGTCCATACAGTAGACGTGCCATTTCATAAATCCATAGCGACATGCATCCCTGAGGTCTGCAGAGATCCAGTCAATCCACTGCTCATTATGTGAGTTACTTCATGTGTAAGGAATTAGAGAGTGATTACTGGAGCAAGCAGCACTGCATTGTTAATCATTTGAATAAACCACAGACACACACACCACTACTTTTGACAAGAACCCTGTGGGCCTGGGTCAAAGGTCATACCCTATTGAGGGAATTAGGGGTCCAGTTGGGACTATAACTCGGGTGAGACTTGGCAGGGAGAAATCAGCACGCATCACAAGCCATGGGGAAAGCAGGCCTACTTTCGGTTCTAGTAGTGTGCTCTCTCTTTGCAAGTGGAACAAAAGAGAAATCCAGCCTAACAACATCATGAAAACAGACTTTCACAAGGAGTGTTTTTCCCTTTCCTTCTTTAACCAAGTACATACAAATTCCATAAACACCCTGCAAGTTGCCAGGTTGTTTGGACAGCTAACTGATGTGACGATGTCGAGTACATCGTCCAACAACACAAAGACTATTTGGTACAATCCATTGTATTTCTAGGGTGCACTCAGTGTAGTGGATCTATATCATGCATCACATTATGTCTTTTCTGTTTTTTTTATTCCTGTTTGGACTCCAGGAATGGTAGCCCTTGTGTTGGTATGAAGTAACAGATAACCATTGGCCAAATAGGTTTGATGGATATGATTCTTTGGACAGATTGGCATGACATGATAAAACTTTATTGCATCCAGGTGACACCTTGCATGCTGGAATATAGGGCAGGGCAATTTAAATACGTATCTTGTCCCACCAGGGCCAGAGTTGAATAGCCTTCACATAGTGTCAACTTGCTCAGTCTAGAGTGGGTATATTATCTTCTTTTGTCTTGTGGCTCACAGAGCATCCAGCCAAGCTGATAATTTAAGATACACATTTACAGTCTTTAACCACATAGATTATAGGAGACAACGGTCTTTCCTGGTTCTTATTAAAGTATCTAAACAATACAAATACACCCTATAGACAAAGAAAATGTTTTCTTACCTGGCTGAAGGTGGGGGGTGGAGGGGGACCACCAGGGGGTGGGGGGGGAGGGGGTGGAATTGGCATTCTGACCCGCTCAACAAGTCTTGTGGATGTACAGTGTTCTTAGATGCACAAAAACTCAGTCACCACCTGCAATGATAATTCAGAAAACCTGATTTCAGAGTGATCCAGTGATGCATGGAAGGCTCGTCTTGACACGGCAAAACTTAAATCACACATCGGGTCTCGATAGCCGGAATATATTAAAGATAAACATTTTCACGGTTTCAAATTCACACCGAAAATCTAAGTAAACAATCGAAATGACAGGCTTTTCAAACTTGTGTGAATTTCATCCAGGCAACTGAATGTGACTCAGTCGTGTGTCTGGCCCCACGTGCCTGCATGCACTGGTCCTGCTCCTGATGACACGGCGGATGGTGTCCTGGGGGAGGGGGATCTCCTTCCAGACCTGGATCAGGACATCAGTGAACTCCTGCACAGTCTGTAGCATTCCTCTATGGCGTCGGAGGCACCGTTACATAACATCTCAGAGGTTCTCAATTGGATTCAGGTCTGAGGAACGTGAGGGCCAGTCAATGGCACCAATACCTTCATCCAGGAACTGCCCACACACTCTGGCCACATGAGGCCAGGCATTGTCCTGCACCAGGAGGAACCCAGGGCCAACTGCACCAACGTAAGGTGACGATGACAAGGGGTCTGAGGATTTCATCCTGGTACCATACAGTAGTCAGGGTACCGTTGGCTAGAGATCAGTGTGACCCAAGGATCCAAGGAAACGTCTCCCCAGACCATCACTGGCCCATCGTCAAACAGGTCATGCTGGATGATGTTGCAGGCAGTGTAACGTTCACCACAGCGTCTACAGACTCAGTCATGTCTGTCACATGCTCAGTGTGAACCTGCTGTCATCTGTGAAGAGAGTAGGGACTCACTGGCAGACCTGCCAATTCTGGTGTCCCCCGGTCACGCTGCATGGTGCTGAGCTGTAAGCACAGGTCCCACTAGAGGACGTCAGGCCCTCATCGAGTCTGTTTCTGACAGTTTGTTCAGAAACACGCACCCAGTAACCCACTGGAGGTCATTTTGTTGGGCTCTGGCAGTGCTCCTCCAGTTCCTTCTCACACAAAGGAGCAGATCCCGGTCCTGCTGCTGGGTTGATGCCCTTCTACTGCCCCGTCCAGCTCTCCTCTTGTTACAACCTGTCTCCTGGTATCTCCTCCATGCTCTTGGGACTGTACAGGAAGATACTGCAAAAATATCCTGGAGGGTCTGGACTGCCTGTGCAATCTGAATGGGCTGCAGGTTCCACCTCATGCTCCCAGAAGTGATAAGGACACTAGTAACATGCTAAACTTGAGAATAATCAGTCAGGAAGGATAAGGAGAGAGCAATTATCTGTGGTCACCACCTGCAAAACAATTCCGTTTTGGGGTGTTGTCTTGCTGTTGCCTCTCCAGTGCACCTGTTGTCACTTTCATTTGCACCAAAACAGGTGACATTGATCCACAATGCGTTGTGCTTCCTAACTGGACAGATTTATATCCCTGAAGTTTAATTGACTTGGTGTTACACTGTAATGATTACGTGTTCCCTTAATTTTGAGCAGTGTATTATTTATCATTAATTTTCGGCTATTGAACAAGGAAAAACAAGTGGTTATCTGATTCCGTTTCCTTGCGACAAAACATAGAATAGCGTTGCTAAATATTGGCTAAACCGATGTCTGTCATGGGCACACATGTGACATTGTTATTGATGACGTCTTGACTCTTCATTTGCAGGCTAGCTTTTCTAGCTAGTAAGCTATGCAAGTGGAAAGCCAGCTATCTTACCTTAGTCGGGTATTGCGGTTGTATGTAGCCAGATAAGCAATCGCTGGCTGCCTAAGTCATCCAATATTATGAAATCTCCAAATAAAACGAGTATATTGCTAACGTGACGCATTGTTTCTTAGGGCGGCCCAGATCGATTAGCGGAACATAATTCACCGCTTGTTCCAATTCAACGTTCATGTTTGTTACTTCAGTAGTAGCAAACTGAGAAACTAGGTTGCGTACATTAACTAGTGGGATTTGCAGCACAAGTTATCCAACCAATGAGAATACAAACTTGAAGCAATTGCGGTGACCCTGCTTTAATGAGTTACCTTATTCAAAGCATGTCATTCTTGTAATCTAGCAGGGCTACTTGTCAGGTACGACACGTTCTAACGTTACATAACGACAATGCACAAATGTTGCGAGCTTATCGCGGCTACCAATTGTGTTTGTGTGGCCATTACGTTAGCTAGACTACTGTAAGCTCCCGACTCTCACGAACTCAGCTGCTAGTGAGCTAGCTAGCTGGGTTAGCCTGCCAGAGTTGGCAATCCATGCAAGTGATCTTAAATTGGGCTAGCGCCAGCTATACCGCTTGCAAATACGACTTACTTGAGTTTGTAAGAAGCTCTCAGTTCCTTCATCTTCAGTGTGTTTACGTATTAAGATGGCCATTGACATTTCACTAGCATTCGAGCTCACGTCCCTTCAATTGCTGCAGCGATTTGCTGAAGCAGTGATGAGTGTTCAACCAGTGTTTTTAACCCGGAAATGTACACTGCCAATGAATGCTGCAGTAGCTTCATCAAAATGGAGGAAGGGTAGTAGCTAGTATTTCTGTAATATATTCACTCACTTTCATTTGCACAATGATGTATTGTAGTAGGATACTCTTTTTTATTCAGATATTCAATGCATGCTCAGAAGAGGATGATAAGCTGCACATCAAATATCACACGCAACTGCAATATTATAGTTATGCCACGTGAGCTAGTGTAGGGGGACGTTGTCACTAACGTTATTACTTGTTACTAGTTTCATATTCTGCGATGCGCTGTATTCTCTGGTTCTCTTTTTCTTGCTTTTCAAACAGCGATGGGGGTGGTTGTGAATGATGGAAATGCCATAGGCAACTTGCTCATCTGTGAATGTCCATAACGTCCGCTTGGTGGCAGTAGGCCTATACAATTTAAAATACCTCTGGCTGGGTCTGGATATCTTACATCGGTAACAGTAGCAGGCCCTGATAAGATGGGTGCCACTTTGGTCAATCGTGTTCTTCGATTGACCTTCACACTGCTGTATATTAAGCAATTAGAAATCTGACTGAATGTTTTTAGATATCCCTCTACTTAAATCTCTGGATCCAATTTTCTTCACAGATTATCATCTAATTCTATCATGTTTCTATAAAATCCTAGAACAACTGATTTATATAATGAAATGAAACATTTAATACCAACTCTAAATTCTGAGAACCCGTATGGATATTATTAAAAAATATCCAGTGCACGTTTTCATGACACCCATGAACCACATGACTATATTGGCCGTTGTTGAAATCTCTTAAAGCATTTGATGCAGTGGATCGTGATGAAATACTACCTGCTAAATCACATCCCCACAGATACCATGAATATTAACGGGTGTCCAGGGAGTTGTGATTTCTGATCATGAAAAGTTGCATTATGTGAATATTTCTACCAGGGCATGGGATATTCAGTAGCCCTCAAACCCAGCCCTTGACCTTGAGACAGTTACACTCCAACCCACTCAATTGGCTGTATTGACATAGGTCGAGTTTTATCTGCAAAATTCCTAGAAGTTTTAATCAATGACAATTCGGATGGATTGTTTCTAGTAAAATATCTATTGCTATTGTCAGAAAGATAGGTGGTCTTGTAATTCAAGATTAATTTGTACTATAAAACATAATTTACCAATATTTAACTTTTGCAATATTGTCTATTGGGCACATATATATCCTACCAACACAAATCACAGTTAATCTAAAACAAATAATAAGTCAGGTACATCCTCTAAGTACTATGAGCCATCTAAAATATAAAATACATTCTTAATAAGTATGTTTTATATAGTTGACATTTCTGTTTTCTACTTAGGGTTGCAGTATATTCTTGCAGTGGTTTCTATTTAATATCCAACCACAAATGTACAATTTATTTTTGTTTATTTTTAATGTTTACATAGGTTATTTCATTGGCCTCATTTTTTGTGCAAATAAAATTATTAAAGTGACTGATCGATTAAACCACTAAGTAACTGACTGATCAATTAACTAAACAACCGCCAAACTAAACTGGTATATGTCCTAACTGTAATTAGCTGTGTGTCATACAAGCTGGATCTCCACACTCACACTTACACAGTGACCGTAGTGCAGAGACAGTGGTGCAGCGATTGTAGGGCAGTGATAGTTATGCAGTGACAATGGTGCAGTGACTGTGGTGGGGTGCAGTGAAAGTGTGGTTACATCCACAGAGGACTAGGTTTTTTAAGTCTATCATTTGGTTAATGGGAAATTGGTGGAACCTAAATGTACAGTCTCATATTTCCAACAGTTAGAACCTACTCAGCTTCCTGGTAACTCATGGGGGCACTGTTGGACAGAATTACTTTTGGATTCTATCTGCCTGAAGTTGTTTTGAGTGGACCCTGTGAGTGAAAGTAGTAAAAGATACCTCTGGACTAAAATAAGACCCATTGAGCTGTAACAGTCACAGGAGACAAGCTAGTTAATATAGTTTGTTTTATTTGAAAAAAGTTTCAAACTAAAAATGTTCTGTAAAAATGCATATTCATAGTGTTAATTTCCCTCCATTCATGTGATGCACTCATATCTTAACCACTATATAATTCCATCATCCCTCGATTTTCTCTCTTGTTTGGTAGGAATGTGCAGTTGGATTGTATAGCACACACTACAAACTACAGGATCACGATTACTGCGCCCCCCTGCACAATTCCCACGATCAAAATAGAAAATAACGGAAAAGTTACATGATTATCGTTGTTGTAAAATAAATCTCTTTGGCATATATCCTCTGCCTCTTACCTCAGAAAGACAGCCCCCCCCACCCTGCCCAAAAACACACATTTAAAAAAATTATCTTTCATTACAATGCAAACACTGTACTTGTGGAAATGTCAGTTGTAGTAGCTGTAGGAAGGGGCAAGCCAGGCATGACGTTTTACATCGTACACGCGTTTAATGTCGAAGCAAAATGTATTGGAGTCCTTGACGTTTAAGTATATGCTGTGCCGGCAGAGTATCTGCAACTGTATGTGAGCACGACTGGTCTACAAGACCAGAGGAAAACCAACCATACCAGCCGAACATATAGTTTAGTGAGCTTGGGAGTCCATTGTGCTGGGGGGGCAGCGGTTATGGACACGCCCTCACAGAGAGTGTTCGTGTTGTGGACACGGCCTCAGGGAAATTGTTTCTTGTTCTGGACACATCCTCAAGGGAAATGGTTCTTGTTATTGGACACACCCTCAGAGGAGTGTTCTCTGGACACGCCCTCAGAGGATGGTTTGGTGGAAACTCCCTTAGGTGAGAGGGTGCTTGTTGTAGGACACGCCCTCATGGGAGGGTTTTCTGGACACCCCTTAGCGGGGAGTGTTCTCTGAACACCCCTCAGGGGAGAAGGTTCTTGTTGTGGCCACGCCCTCAGGGAGAGGCTTCTCGTTGTGGCCACATTCTCAGTGGAGAGGGTTCTTGCTGTGGACACCCTTAGAATGAGAGTTCTCATTGTGGCCACACCCTCAGAGGAGGGTTCTGTGGACACGCCCTCAGGGGAAAGGGTTCTTGTGGTGGACCCAGCTGCAGTCTGGGTAATGGAATAGGGGCGTGGTAATAGGCAGCACAGGGACTGCTGCTGCTTCAAATACCAGGACCTCTCAATGTCTGAGCTCAGTGGCACCAGTTGTTGTTGTATGTGGCTATGCATACTGCCATGCAAAACAGAGGCTACACTTGAAGAAAAAAAATACTGAAAGGTGCACTGTAATTATGCAAGGAAATGTCTAAAACCAACACAGCATCTAAAGTCTAAGCTCAATCCCCCTCCACATTAACTGTAGCAAAGCAATTCTTCATTTTGACAAACACTAAATTCTTTTTTTTTTCTTTTTTTCTTTTTTTCTTTTTTTTTCTCGTAACAGTCCCTGATTGCCCAATGTCTCCCCGTGAAATTGGAGTTTCCCTTTGTGATGAAATCCGCATCCAGCCATCTCTCCTTGGTCTTCACGCTCATTTCTCGAACTCCATTTTGTGCCTGCATTGGAAGAGACAGTCATTTAAATGTCATTCCTGTGTTTTACCGGCATTCTGAGCTAGTGCGTGTGTGTGTATGTGTGTGTGTGTGTGTGTGTGTGTGTGCGTTACAGACACTACAACGCTGAGGTGGTTCATTAGAGGGACTCAGTGTTGCTATGTGTGTCTACATTACTGACCTAGCCCTGTGTGTTAAAGGGGCTCTGGGTAGGCCTGTCGGGGGTCGTAGGTCATCTCAGGCATGTACTGCTCATGCATTTCTGCCTCCAATGGGATGCCATCCATGGGCAGGTCAGTGTAGCCGTAGGGTGGGTAAGCTCCGTCCAGCTCTGATAGGGAGAGAGAAGTAGAGAGAGAAAGATGGTGAGATGAGGGATGAAAGAAAGACTGAGAGAAAACCCCTGTCTGCTAAACCGTTAATTTCAGTTGTTTAGCTTCACTTTCTTTGACGACATTGATAATTATCATGCTAATTATTATATACTTGGGTGTCTGGTTCTCATATTGTAGGACAAGCACAGGATAAGTCGTCTTTACACGGGTACAGGGTATGTGTCTCGCATATTCCATTCTCTTTTAACGTTCCAACAAATATAGGCGCTGGTTCTGCGCTCAGAAGCGAGAGCACCTACTCCTGATTAGCGATTGTCATGGTCACAACGACCTACTTATCGGAAGACAACGCTGTGTAGACGTTAAGAATCGCCCTCTTCTGTTAATATTGTAAATACACAAGACAGGAACAGTGAAGAAAGCTCATTCTCCACATTGACACTAGACAGAGTGTGAGCATCATTAGGCAGTCAGTCAGACTCCCATCAACAGACGTTTTCCTGTGACGGATGGACCGAACAACAGAAATTAGACGTCTCTTCACCTTCACTCAACCTGGATTGTCTTCCATTAATGCGGTTTCATAGCCTGTTTAATAAAGTGAGCACTGCAGTGTATTACATTTCAGATGTGAAAGGACAACCTGTACTCTGAAATTATGAAGACTGCTGTATTGTTTCCTCTTCACACATGCACGCACGCACGCACGCACGCACACACACACACACACACACACACACACACACACACACACACACACGCACTCAAGAACAGGCACATTCATGTAATGTTAGGAACAAGTATTTGGTGGATACCCAAAATCGTCCCAATTAAAGAACCCTAACCCTAACCTCAAACACCAAAAACCTAAACCTAATCCTAATTGTAACATTTAAATTGTCATGCGGACAAGGAAAAGGGTGTCAGAAGGTCAAATTGGCCTTGTTTTCCTATCATTGTGGAGTCCCCACTAGGATAGTATAACATGACGAACCATGTAAACGGACAAGGGGGATAAATGAGGGATCAGAGTCCTAATTAAAGATGTTGAGATGAGAAGGAGACTCGGAAACAGAAAATGTGGATGCTAGAAGAGATACAGCAGAAGACAGTGGAGTCACAACTAGGACATATGATAACAGAGACCCGAGATTATCTGGAGAAAAATATTGTTTGAGTGCAAAAAGACCAAGTAGTGACTGAGAGCCATGGGCAGAACTACAGATAACAGGCTCAGCAGAGGAAACGGTGGGGGGGGTGTGTGTGTGGAAGGGGGGGTCAATGTTTTCCATAGAGAGAAAGTGTTTCGCAGTCATTGAAGAGAGAGACGGAGTGGATCTCAACTCAGCAGTGTGTGTGTGTGTGTGCGTGTGTGCGTGTGTGTGAGTGCGTGCGTACGTTAGAGGGAGAGGAAAGGAGGAACGAGAGAGTGATAGACTGCATGACGATGATAGATGGCCAGTTAATGGAAATGTAAATGACATGGAAATGTGTCCAGGAGGGGGGAATAGATAGAGACCTCTGCGAATCCAATGTCATTCCCCGCTGACAGCCTACAGAGCCTCTCTCCTCCACCCCACATCGAGGAGCATCACGCGCACGCGCACGTCTGAACCCAGCAGTGTGGCCAGGGGGCCACGTCTGTTATACAGAAACCTGAGGACCGCCACTGTAGCCTGAGAAACATCTCTGGCTTTCCTCTGCTTTCCTGCTCCTCCTCGTGGGTCTTTGTGCGCGTCCCTCGCCGTGTGACAGAGTGAGCTGACGTAGAGCGAGCGCTAAATGTGAACCCCAGGAGTAGCGTTCTCCACGTTGGGTTTTCTGGCGGGAGAACACAGCTAGGTTGGAGATACTGTCACTGAATAACCCCAAGTTGTTCGTTTCTGACAACGCCAGAAAGGGTGATGGGGGAGACAAGATTAGCTTGTGATGTTGTTTTTCATCACGTTCAAATTTGTGTGTGTTTGTGTGCGTGCGCATGTGTGTGTCTATCTATGTGTGTGTGTGTGTGTGTGTGTGTGTGTGTGTCTGTCTGTGCCTGACTAGTAAGGTGAGGACAGGCTTTGCTGTGACATTGCTTGCATGTTGATTTAATGATCCCCCTCTGGTACACACTGTCTCCTGTCACAGCTTACTGACAGGAAACCAATCAAGTGGCACTTAACCCAAATGAAGAGGACTCAGGGGTGTGTGTGTGCGCGTGTGTGGGCGCGTGTGCGTGCCCAACAGTGTGTATGTGCGTGTTAGTGTGTGTGTGTGTGTGTGCATGCCTTTTTTTCTTCTGCCTTTCTCTGGCCCCTGGTTTACGGGTTGGTCTCTGTTTTTATGCAGTAGTGTAATGGACCATATCCAGTGCAGTAATGTTACAGCAGTATAATCCAGTATTGAGTACAACACTGCTCAACATGGGAACATGACGCTCAGGGGACCTGCAGGATTCATGCATGAGTGGAATCCTAGAGGCAGTTTAAGGGCCGAAATGGGCAGCAGAGGCGTTTCCACTCGGGGTCTCCAACTCCAGAGCCCCTCATTGAAATCCCGCTCAGGAGGCCCAAATGGGCTCGTGTCCGTTTCTGATGGATAGTTTTGTGTCAGAAGCTGTTTTTAGGAAGACATCATCACTTCTCCGAAGTTAAGTGTTCCATTACTATTTAAAAATTAATTCGATTTTCTTTATCAGCTGGTCTAGCTGGTCTGAAAAGTAGCAAGCTCGAATCCTGTCGGCTGATTTGCCGAGGGGTCTAACAGAGGGCGGTGCCATTGGCCAGCACTACCTGGGTTTTGAGGGCTTCTAATCCTGCCATAGATAGGGCATGAATCATGAATTGGATATCAAAGGGGAAATGGTGATTTGTTTAAAAACTTAACAAGAAAAGCCACTGTGGGTAAAATAACTGTTGAAGGATCAGGACAGTAACAAAAAAGAAACATACTGGGACAATACAAGACATGAATGAATTTTCCCTCCTGCGTCAGTCTCGAATGTAAATGAGAGGCATGCATTGGTTTATTGCTCGGTAATACCCTATTCAGACTTACGAACTGTGGCGCTTCATAAGCGCTTCAGTTGCTGCATAGTTGTATATCTGTAAGGGCCCATTACGGCTTTTTAAATGCCGGCTGGAAATCGTGGAGATGTACTGCCACTGTACTGATGTTTCCTTAGTCTCAAACCACCCTCTCCTAAAACACTATATTACTGTTTATTTGTATCATCACGTAACAAGATATAGAAAATAGAAACAAAATTATATATACACACACACGTCACATTTCCCAAACGGAAGAAAACAAAAAACGTAGCACATCAATCTGCAACATTTATCGTTTTCGCGGTTCAGCTCCGGCATGGAACGAATTGGCCTGAAAGGGTACAGCTGGTTCTGAGCAGCCACTCTTTGAAAGGTCATCAGTTACTATCGACACGCTGCTCTAGTAGCATTGTGCGGCTAAAAAAAGGTTTACAGGATTTCCGACTGCCAGGAGTGCTGCTGTCACTCTCTGGTGAAATATCACATCTCGCTCTAATCCTTTTTTCCCAACCAGAGACACCGGGGGATCATAAACTAGATCATAAACTCCCAGTGACCTCTATGACGACGCCAATGATACGTTATCAGGGTCAGCTAGCGGGCCCGGTCAGCTGGCTGTCCTTCTGCCAAGCTCCTCGGTCTCTCCCCAAGTAAACAAGAGTAATGATCTGCGAAGACGGAAAACCACATCCCTAATTATGTGGAAATGAAGGTCCCCCAAGTGTGTCTCCGCTGGCCAGGTTGCCTTATTCCCCTGACCGGGAAATGTGGTTCAGTCGGTGGACTGGATCTTACTCACCATCCGCCAGGTACGCAGCTTCCATGGGCACAGCACTGTGGGCCTATAGAGAGAGAAAGAGAAATATATATATATATATATATATATATA
>JACXGJ010004257.1:0-46992 GCA_016801105.1 Esox niger | reverse complement strand
ACTCCAGCAGAGTCATCATTCATGCGATCGCGACTCCAGCAGAGTCATCAGTCATGTGACCGTGACTCAATCCGACTCATCGGTCATGTGTTCATGACTCCAGCTGAGTTATCAGTAATGCGACCGCGACTCCAGCAGAGTCATCATTCATGCGATCGCGACACCAGCAGAGTCATCATTCATTTGACCGCGACTCCAGAAGAGTCATCAGTCATGTGACCGCGACTCCAGCAGAGTCATCATTCATGTGACCGCGACTCCAGCAGAGTCATCAGTCATGTGACCGCAACTCCAGCAGAGTCATCATTCATGTGACAACGACACCAGCAGACTCATCATTCATTTGACCGCGACTCCAGCAGAGTCATTATTCATTTGACTGCGATTCCAGCAGAGTCATCAATCATTTGACCGCGACTCCAGCAGAGTCATCAGTCATGTGACCGTGACTCAATCCGACTCATCAGTAAAGCTGATCATAACTCCAACCAAGGAACGAGGAATTACCGAGAAACCAAGGAATTATCCAGTGAATCTGAAGCATCAGATGGTAGTATTAACTCTACACAGCGAGAGAATACCCAGTGGCCAGGCGGGGATGTCTGTGGAGTAACATAAAACAGGGCCCGCATTCTGTACATCTTATTTCAATACTGTTTTCTGTTCCCTAAAGTAGAATATTTTACAAAGAGAGTCTTTAACCATGCCAAAGTGTGTAGGAATGTCACTATAATGGATTGTCCTGCCAATTGCATTACTGTTCACCCACTTCAAAGAGTAGCTGTTCCTAACTAAAACATGCTACAACACAACAATGTTTCCCAATAGCATGTAGCTTACTTTCACTTAGATATGCAAACTTCCTATACTAGGTTCTGCCAACTGGGCTTGCCCTCCCATTAGAAACGAAACGTGTAGGCTTTCTTGGGTTAGTTACTAGTCATTGCCTCATTTGTGATGTCCATTTGTTTAACAATATATACAACCTACTTCACATTTCCAAAATAATGAAACATAAAAAAATACATCTGAAAATCTTTATTTATTGAATGTGCTCACACCCCAGTGTAAATACTTGGTAGAAGCAAGTAAGTCATTTTGACCTACTTAAGAACCACATTTATCAAATTGCTCCAACTCTTGTCATTGATTACATAGATTACAATATTCTATAGCAATTTTGAAACCATTAGAAAGAAGTATGAATATGCAGGCACTCATGAATAAGTGGCATGCTGAATGATTTCAATGGAAATGTCATGATTGGTGAAAAAATGTCAGTGCTATGATTGGATAACTTGGAAACACCCATGGGTGATTTTGTTTTACTTCTAAAAAAGTACTCCATGTTGTGTAGAACTTTCTTTGTTATTATTATTACATCTAATTCACTCATTTAGCAGTCTGCATGGACCTTAATCAGCAACTGTATATCTGATTAATCGCTGTCCCATAAACTCACCAGTGAAACTGATCTATCATTAATTACAAATGGACTGGATTCTTACAATATATCAACTAGAGTGACTAGGCTGATTACCTTTATCTTTTATCCAGGCTAGACAACTCCTAGAAAAAGAATACAGCTCCTTAATCTCTATGGGAACGGAAAGAAGGCCGGATGAGGTAAGTGTTCATTGGGCTTGGAAGAATATAGGTCGGGACTGAAAAGGACCGGTCGCTATTTTATTTTTATATTTTTTGACAACATATCCCTTTACCCAACTTCATTAGGACGGGAATAAGACCTTCACCCGCTCCCCGTCCTGGAGGAAGATGTTTAGGGAGAAGGACCTGAGGGGGGTGACCTCGGACTCATCTGAAACCCTGCCTGCCAACTTCCGTGCCTCCGCCATTTCCACGCCCTCCGTGACCCTGAGAAAGGTTCAGAGTGACGGTAAGTAGGATGACCCTGTGACCTCTCCCTCCTCCCTTTGGCCACACTCTCAGATTCCCATTTGTTAGGCCATTGGTTGGATCTCCAGGGCAGGTCTCATAATCATTAAGGAAATGGTGCAGTGGACCGTGTGTGGCCTGTGAATACTTAGGATACATCTCACATTGGCTTTGAGTCCAGGGCTAATAGTCATAATTACATGAAGTTACATTCAGGAACTACTATTTATAATGATAAATATTTACTATGAGTGAAGGGCTTGTATCTATGATGATAAATATCTACTTAGATTCTGGGTGTATTATCAATAATTATATTTACTTTGATTCTGGGGGTAGTATCTATAAACATTTTTACTTTGATTCTGCGGGTATTATCTATAATGATACATATTTACTTTGATTCCGATGGTAGTACTACCCGCAAAATCAAAGTAAATGTGTCTATAATCATAAATATATACTTTGATTGTGGGGGTAGTATCGATACTGATAAATATCTACATTGAGTCTAAGACCAAGTATTCATAACAGTACATATTAACTATGACAAGGGCATGTTTGAACAACCAATAGTTTTCTAGATGTATAGTGTGTACTGGGCAGATGTCTGACAAGGCTTATCATTAGCGTGGGTTAAACAGTATGAAGATACATTACAGAAACATTTAACCTGACACTTACAGTCTGATTTATGAATGGAGAAAAACAAAATTTGTCTAAAGGCGGTTGAGATGTTACATAAGAGAAACATGTTTAAGACCAGCGTCACCTGGCAGTAGATTCCCCTGCTGATGGCATCCTTCTTGGATAGTCACATACAAAACCTGCTGTGGCTTGCTCCAACAGGATACGACATATACATTAGCATTTTAGTCATTTCGCAGATTCTCTTATCCAGAGCAACATACATTCCGCATGATCTTCCTCCCACAACTTAACAGTACATCATGGAAAAGGTCAAGATTATTTAGTAGTTATTATGATAATGACTCTGTCTTTCTTCTTCTTTTGCCACAGTGAACTCTGGCCCTCGGGGAGAGACAGCTTCTGTCAGGACATACTCTTGCTGAAAGACAAGGCGGTGAGAAAAGCAACACATTCATTACCTATCTAGGTAGTTAGCTAGTAAATGTTTTCTCCCATGGTTTGTTTTAAAAACAAAACCTTCAGGCACGTCAGATAGCTTGCACATGTTCATATTGAAGTGGTTGGACTTGTTTTCAACCACATTGTTTGTTGCGTTTGTTGTGGAGCCGTGTTTTTTTGGTTTTCTTCTTTTTTGTGGGTGAGGTCTTTAAGGATGTGGTTGCCTAACGGGTTGGTGGTGATTAAGGAGAGTTGAATCCAGGGCATGAAGTCAGGAAGGCACTTGTTTGAGAGTAACGCTGTGTGTCTCCTCAGGGCGAATGCTAACTGGATCAGGACCGGGAATGCCCTCCTCCTCATTCATTCAATGGAGGGAAAATCTGTGACAAAAAGCAATGAATATATACATTTACCTACTATAAACCTACTGGTCTGACCGCTCTGCAATAACAGAAGTAAAGAAGGAAGGAAGTCGGTTTGGAGAGGGAGGAACAATGAATGAATGGATGAAATATTGACGAGCTATATAGGTACATGGTTAGAAGGTCGAAGTTCTCTCTCTCTCTCACTCTTTGTTCTGGCTCAGTGTGCGACTGTGAGGAGGAGGGATAACTGGTGTCTGGTGTCACCCATTGTGGATCTCTATCAGGTAGCTTCTCTGGTGCCGTCAGGGTTCCCATATGTGCCCCAATTGGTTAAGTGGTGCGGTAAAACCATGTCCCCATTCAGGCCTCCATCTTGGCCCCAGCCACATCAGAGGGACAGCCAGACGCCCGTCTCCTCATGGTTTATCCGTTGGCACCTTGAAAGCCGAGCCGTCCATTATGGAGATCAAAGGGCCGGCTAGAGCAGCGGGGATACGGTGGGACCGCACGGAGGCATTGTGTTAAATGACTGATGTTATTTAGTAGTTTGTAGTCAGCCAGTAAAGCCGGTTAAATTAGAGTGTCGTTAAGGCTAGGTTACATCCATGGTAATGGCACTGTAGAAGCGCCCGGGCCTTTGGGGTCTCATCTTCAGCTCAGGTTCATCGGAGCGCTCCTGAAAAACAAGAGGGAACGATAGAGGGACGATGAAAGAGAGATAAGACGGTCAAAGTGATGCGGATGAGAAGAGGACGGAGACGATACATTTACCGCACGCAAGCCATAACAAAAAACCAAGAGAGTAAGAATGACGATCAGCGGGTCCAGGAAGAAACCGTTAGCTTCTGTGTTATGATGCATGTCAAACAAGATGGCTGTGGAGCCAAATGTGGTGGGGCTGAAGGAAATAAAAACATATATCTGTATAAATAAAACCTATGAGGATGAAAGCCCTGGGAACAATTTGTAAAATGTGTGTATTTTCATTTTGACTTTTTACGTTTTTATGATAACTATATTTATTTTCGTTATGTACGTATTGAATAATTGTATGTACATGTTCGTTACTTAATTCTAACTCATTTAATTTGATCTAGTTCATAAGGCAAATAGGAAACATTAAAATATGCTACTGTATGTGTACATTTTGAGAACTAATTGTGTTACAACTGAGGAAGAAAATGACAAAGATGACAGTAATACAAATTGGAAATTGAAAAAAATTGGCAAAATAAACAATAACGATGATAATAAAATCCACAATAAAGCGGTGTCCTGTGTTATAACACCATTCATCAGTGTCAGTCTCTGGGGGCATAGAATGTAGAATGCATAGACACAATGAAGAGTACATGAGACATAGAGAGGCCTTAGTCTGTGCATTTTTCCCCATCTATATAGTTGAAAGACAGAAAGACAGTGTACTGAAAGACCATTAACACTCACCGGATAAGCTGATTACACAAAAAGCACAGTCATATATAAGTTATAATAGTTATTTTACTTATGGAATAGGAAACAGTCCTTTACAATATACATATATGTGTTATAAAAAACAGATGTATAAATATGTTTTACTGCATAACACAAAGCTTTTACAATTGCTTCTTTGTGATTAGAGAGCAGATTTTAAACTGCAATCAGAGGTGAATGGAATTCTTCAGTTCTAATGATCCAACAACAGGGAGACAACTTTTTTAAGGTTGCATGCTTTCCTGTCACTCAGCTGTTCTGATAATATGACTGGCTAGGCTGTAGCAGAACTGTTATTGTCGTGACAACAGTATGGATGTCAAGAAGACACAACTGAGCTCGCATCTAGTTTTCGACTCCTCCCTTACTACTAATGCACTCCATAATAATGTTCTCTCGATGGCGTCACACGGGAGAACTGGTTATGGTCAGGGTCACCAGGGGGCATCTTTCTATCCGGTTCAGAGAGGCCAGGGGCAGGAATCATCACTCAAGTCATGTAACAACAAATCTAGAAGTTCCCTTCTCTATAAATACACATAGATATATACTTTCATACATGCATAAAAGCAAACTGTTCACATATTGTACATGTATAAAGAAATATATTAATATCAAACATTCATGCTTACATACAGTATTAATCAGCAATAACGTGTGATACAAAAACAATTTGGAAACAAACAGTACTTTTATAAAATCCCTATTTTATATAATAGTTTTCCCTAAGTTCTAGCATTGAGGTTTTCTTGTTTTCGTGTAGTCACTTGCACTATGCCTGATGAATGGAGAGGTCTGTAATTCCGAGTGAGGCCTGGGTAGAGGCAGACAGGATTGATGGAGGAAAGAAACACAGACAGACGGCCACCGTGGTCCATCGGGAAAGACTCAACTGTAGATCTGACAGACCCTGGGCCAGAGTAACACACACCTAACACACGCACATCCACTGTTCCCGAGCCTTACGCTGGCTAACGTCTGCCCGCAACTTCCTGTCGTTATCCTCCTCTGTGATGCCTGTTGACTCGGGACAGTAGGACACAAACGCAGGACGTGTTGATGCGAATCCACCTCCAGCCCTGCAGGCCGTTGGCATCGGATGTCAGGGCTCGAACGAAGGTGTGTTTGGCCTTACACTCGCTCACCCACTGCCTCTTGTCCACGCCCAGGCAACTGTTCCCGTTCAAGCCCAAGTCCCTTGACACCTCCCCCGCGGACGCCCCGGCCACTTGGGACGGTGCCCCGTTCGTCTGTCGCTCTGGCCTGCGGCATGTCGTTTCGTAGAAGTACTGCTTGAGGGGGCCTGTGGCCGTCTTGATGAAGGGCACGATGTTGACCGTCCGGCCGTAACTGTCGATGGCCATCTTCTTGTCCATCACCCAGTCACTCTCCACCTCGCACACAGGCTTTTCGATGCGGGAGATATGCGAGCGCTTCAGCCTGGGGGCGGGCTGGGGGGAACCCCTGTGGGCGTCAACCCGGCTCTGTGGCACGCTCCTCTCCGTCTCTCTGTCCCCGTGACCCTCTGTGCGTCCATCTGCATCTGCCACCTCCTCCTCGTCCTCCTCCTCCTTGTCCTCTCCTTCCTCGGGCAGCATACCTGTCTCCAACATCAGGAGGAGGGGCGGGTGCTTTGGAGGAGAATTAGAGGGGGAGAACAGGACCCGCGGATGGGCATCTAAAAAGAGCAGCTCCTCCTCTTCCTGCAAACCTCCCAGGCCTAGCCCTACTTCCACACCTAGGCTTTTCTCTGACGGACTGGGTGGTCTGAGATCATCTTTATCAGTCCTGGTGTCTGGAAAGTGATGAGGGCTAATGTCATCTCCAGCTCTGCTGCTCTCTGATTTATAGTTCTCTAGTAAATAATTATCCTGGAAGGAGTAGTACTGACGCCCACTGCCGTTGGTGCTCCTGAGTCTTTCTCCTTCAGTGTTAGAATCTACATTTAGTCCCACACTGTTCATGTTTTCTCTATGAAAATTGCTTTTTGACTGATAGCTTTGTTGTTTTTTCTTCCATTTCAAAGCTTGTACCCTTTCCTTAATCTTAGAGGGGTAATTTAATTTCTTATCGACACCTGTTTTGCTGAGGTGTTCTGTACTGTGTGCTTTGCCAGGAATGGTCATATTGTAGTCCTTATGAGAGGCATTACTGTGGGAGTTGTAGTCCATGGGAGCTTGAGATGCAGGAAGTGTGGCATTAGAGTCATCGATGTTCTCTGTGTGGTTGTCCAGGCTTCTGCCGGGCTCTGTTACCGCAGCTACAGTACTGGCCACAGGGCTGTGAGGGAAGGGCAGGGCCGAGGCAATCACCATGGCAACCAGGGGAAGCCAGTGCATCACTCCCAACACGTATCAACTGGAGGTGGAGTTACAGAGACAGAAGGAGAGACAGTTGGAGACAGAACGAGAGAATTATTAAACAGAAAGAGAAAAACATAAACAGTTAAAACACTGTTCAATGCAGTAAATGGACTCATTAAAAGGCTGCCCATCACTGGTGCAAAAATCTGCCTTGAGGTAAAGCTTTATATTCTTGGCAGAACTCATGGAAAATTTGGAAAACTGCAACAATGTCAATTATCCATGTGAGACTGTGTAGCAATGGGCGGGCTACAGAAGGAACCTATTGGCTGGTTGGCTTTCAGACGGAGACTCCACAGTCTGCAGACAGCAGGTTGTAAATTTCACAGCCAAAGGAAACGAATTAAAACTCGCAGACGCGATTCGGCCTTGCGGTTTCAAACCTTTGTCAAACTTTTCAGGACATAAAACAATGAATGGTTGTATTTTCAGTCGTTCCGCTGTGCAAGCTCCATAAAGGATTGTAAGTATTCTGTTTGGTCTCTACTGTAAACAGACTTGGTTTGGTGCATATCAATTTGTCAAAGCACACATGTTGCAGAATAATAAACACACATGCTTTGGTCCATTACATTTTTTGCCATGTGGCAGAAAATGAGGAATTGCATAGTAATAACTGAATTAATCATTGAATGTTTATTATGACTGGTGCTTGATCACAAAGACTGGGGACCTTTAACCAAGTGTAACCAGAAATACTAGTAGACCAAGTCGCAGTGGTTCAAGTGAATCCAGGCACTTGGCTACATTCTGGGAAGGTTCCCATCACAACCTCCCTCCAACATAACAATGACAGATAAGCGACACAACAGAGGCCTTTAACAAATTCTAATCGCCTCTCACTCACACCTACCACCAGAGGGCAAAACAGACCACCATATTCTGACATTTAAGGGATCACATGGATTTAGAATAATAACCTAGTGGCTGAGCTACGGTGTCATGTTGGAATATCAACTATCCCGCTGGTCTGACGTTACATGTGTAGCAGCAACAATAACTGATTTAGCTTCTAGTCCCTCAATGGCAAACGCTGGCCCACATCCTCAGCACAGCCACAACACATGTCTTCCCCTGGCTCTCTGCTTCCCTGACAACACCTGTTACATCTGCTGTGGTGTATCATGTGTCAAAAGTTATGCTGGAATAGTTTGTCGGACTGAGGATTCCTCAGGGACGGCATGTGTCCTTACATTTTAGTCATTTATCAGACACTATTTTGCAGAGCTCCTTACAGTCAGTCCATTCATCATTAGATAGCTGTGAAACGCACAACCAGTGCCGGCTCTAGCCTTTTGAGGGCCCTAAGCAGAATTAGATTTGGGGCCCCCTCTCTCCTAGTGGTCGGGGGTTCCCGAGTGGTCTGGGTCCCTAGGCGACACTGCCTAGAGCTGGCCCTGCACAAAACCTAGCAATAATAAGAACACATTCAGTGAATAGTAATTAGCAAAGTCACTATAAAATAACATAATGAAGCACAATGATTTATTATTTATAAAAAGCAAGGGTGGTTCTGGTGCTTCAAGGGAAGCCCGGGTCCAACATTGGGGTGCCAGAACAGAGAAGAATTTGGACCACACTGAGGGGTAGAACAGCCAAGAGACTAGAGGTGGCAGAACAAAGAGCTTAGGCAAGGATGTAGGGTTTGAGCATAGCCTGGAGGGAAGGGCTGAGCCGTTCACGTACATAGAGATTAACTGACTTCCCCAAGGCTGAGTGTCACTCCTTGTTCTCTCTCTGTTGTTATGTTGAGACAAGGAGGACATTTAGAAAGAGTAAAAAAGGAGGTGGAATGCTCAGAATGTGAGGGATGCAAGTAAACTATCTGGAGGCTCCCTTCAGCTGTCCTCAGGCCAGAAAACCGAAAGAACGAGAAAGAAAGAAAGAAAGAAAGAAAGGAGAGAGAGGGAGAGAGAGAAATGACAGGAAATGTACTATATCTGGCCACGCCTGGTATACAATACAGTAGTAATTTGTGAAAGATGGAGGGGCATTAGATGACACATCAGCCATTCATTCATGTTAGCATGCAGTAGGATTTGTCTTCACCCAGAGATAAAACACATCAATGGACTCATTTCCCGTTTTCTGCTATTGGCATGGGGCCCTCTCAAAGCTTGCAAACACAGGTGTGCTGTTAGCAAATGAAGGTTTTCATGTTCTAAAGTGTCTGTCTGGGTTCTGGGTTAGTTCCAGCCCACAGCATACCAAAGTGTCAATTATGGACTAACACGTACTGTGCCATGTGGAGAATGTCAGAAAACACTACAGTTCAGGAAGAGAAAGAGACTGAGAGGGACAGAGAGAGAGGGACTGGAACAGAGAAAGAGAGGAACGGGGACAAATATATAGAAAAAAAGAGACGGGAAAAGAGAGAGAGAGAGAGAGAGAGGGTGAGCAAGAGACAAAGACAGACAGAGAGAGACAAAGAGTAGGGTAAACAATTGTCAACTATTCAATCATGCTCCATATTTTTGTGAAATGTATTATTCTGACAAATTGAATGTGTGTTTAGTGGACGTGCTGGTTGTATAAGGTTTTCTGAAATCCCATCTGAGACAGACAGATGGACAACAGACATGCAGGCAGACACAAGCATTGGAGACAATATCAGCAATTGGGGCATACTACATAGCACAGGAGCTCTTCATAATCATGGTCCATTTACTGCAATGACACGCGCCGTTTACACTCTCAGCAAGGCCAGACAAGCATCATCCTAACTGTTTAGCCTTCTGGACAAAACACTCCAAACCAGAAGGCACATTTCAAACCCTCTCTAAACATAACAGGCAACCCAGCCATCCCCTACCCCAAATCAAACACACTCCATCTACAAAGATTCAGAAAGTAGAAGAAGACAAGTACAAAACCTTTAAACTTTTAAAATAAGAAACTATCCAAACCTCCAAACAAGCTAACCCCCAAACACTGACCAAACAAACCAACCCAGAAAAACACTGACCAAACAATGTTAGCCCTAAAACCAAAACATACCGCATGTTCCGACAGACTTAACAGACAAAAGAAATTCAGAAAAACTGTGATTTTCCAATTATTTTGAAATAAAAGAGAGAAAATAACCCTTTCATGCCACAACTCATACAATTTACTGCAAGGCCTAAAAAATGGGATAATTAAAAATTGCTGCTTCAGTATGTCTGAGCTAGTTACCTGAAGGACATTTGGGGTGTGAAATTCTAGAGGATGGACAGGAGTGAGAATGGGAGAGTAGTGTATGTCTGGGGAACTTGGTTAGAAGGAGTGGGAGGCCCTTATAAAGCTGCCTCCACACCTGGCAGTGGCTACTGTGCAATTATTCTGTTAACACCTAATACTCATCATGTGTGGATAATGGCCCTGATGTCTATGTGTCTGTCTTAGGTAATATAATTCATTCAGTCAAGGCCCAGACCAGTTGGGATAATCACAACTCTGTGAAGTCAACAGACATGAAAACCTGTGTACATAATATGTGGGGTGTTCCACAAATAGGGTGATGATTTACTAGAGTAACTTTTTAATAAAAAAAAAGGAAAGATATTGCCTACATTTCACATTTCGTCAGAAAGCATATGTTCAACCTGAAAACAACCTTTCAAGATGTTAAAGAAAGAAATGTCTTTATAAAGGATATCTGTAACAGATCTGACTGTAAAAGAGTTGACTGTAACGTACCTGACTGTGACATTTCTGACTGTTACTGGGTTGACAGTAACACAATTGACTGTAACAGACCTGACTGTAAAGGCCATGGCACACTGCAACATTTGTAGACCTTTTGACCACTGGTCGCTTGTCTTACTCCTGATCAATAACTCACTTAATACTGTGTTTTGTTGACCGCTCACGGCTACTGTCCTGTTGAATCGCTAGTCACTAGATGCCAGCTCAGAAAACAGGAGAAGAAATTGCGAGTAAAATACAGTGAGAAGAAGAAGAGTGTGTATGCATCATTTACACAGTATTCCCTGCTGAAAAATAGCCAGGGTGAATGCGACTATTTCTGATTGGGATGAGGTGCTAATTAACTTCGAGTCTGAGCACAAACCAAGCGCCAATATGAGGCCGACTCATAACACGGTTGAGTTTAACTGATTGAACTGTAACAGGGTTGACTTCAACAGACCTGACTGTAACATGGTTGGCTTTAACAAAAGGAACTGTAACAGGGTTGACTTTAGTATACCTGACTGTTAGAGAGTTAACTTTAACAGACCATACTGTAACAGCTTTGACTGTGACAAATCTTACTGTTACAGACCTGACATTAACAGGTTTGACTTTAGGATACATAACTGTAACAGGGATGGCCTGAACAGATCTGACTAACAGGGTTGACCAGAACAGACCAGACTAACAGGGGTGACTGTAATGGACTGTAATGTAACAAAACTGACCTTTTAATTTTAAAACAGACAAACCTTAATAATCTGAAGTAACTCGAATTTTAAGGTAAGGATGAATACTTGGAAAGAAATGTTTCAAATGTTACTATAAGTCACAAGGATGTAATAAGGGACGTGTCAATGTTACATTTTGGCACTAAAGCAAGTATTTCTTGATACAAAAATATGCATGGTAATGTTGTTCATATAACAGGATTTCACAGACATAATTTCTAATTAAAACAGAATGATATACAAAAGGCCCTCATTTTGTGGAACAACGTTTGTATGTGTGCGTGTTTGTGCGCAGTAAAACCATCCGTGCATATTGACCAGATAAGTCAGTGCAATGTGTGACAGAGGTCAACTTCCTGCCGTGACACCTGTTGTGTGTGCAACAGAGACAACCCTAGAGCAGGTAAATGTCTGTTTTCATCTCTTTAAGTATGCTCTGAAACCCAGTAAAAGCCTCATGTCTCATCACATGTCTTGTACACATAACACTGTAGCTGTCCTACTGTTCAAACACACCATTAACTCCAGGTCTATGATTGTTTATTCACCCTCTAGTATATCTGACTATCCACCCTAGCCTATCTTTGCTCTGGCCTTCAGGCTGCGTACAGTTCAGTCAGTTCACTTTTTCACACAAACACCAAACACACAGACAAGCACGTGAACACAAACATGCACACACACACATCTTAATTTAACTATATTTTTCATGGGTGATATGAAAAATAAATCCTAATCCTTAACCTTGACTAAAATCCATTGACCTAACCTTAAACAACTAAACCTGACTTTCACCACTAGCCTCAAAAAGTTACTTTTGCAAGGAGTGGACAAACTTCACTTTGTCAGATTTCTCTGATTCTACTATACCTACACTCAGCAATTTACACACAGCAAAAGGATATAAACATAATATTTCTAGTAGCCTGTCAAATGTAATCAGGCATTGACCCTAAGGTTAAGTTACAGGCCATCTGATAGTGAGAAGAGGGCAGCAGTGTCAATGAAGCTGTCTGCCAGAAAGGTGCCTCCATGAAGGCAACATTCCACATATGGTACGATGTTTCCACTTAATCGTCAGTGCAAAACCCATACTGTTTTCCTTTCCATTTGAAAAGGTGGCGCACACAATTCTTGCAACAGGACACGCCTGCACAGCATGTTAAAGGCATAATCTGGAAATGGCCTGCTGTTCAATGGTTATTTAAATGAATTATATGGCCATTCATTCTTCCTGAATATACACGACAAGGCTGTTGGTTATTATTAGGCTATCCAAGACTTTAGAACAGCTGTCTTGTTGAATTTCCATAAAGAATAACCATGTTGACATCAGCGTGTAAAGTTCTTATGACCGCATTAAATTAGGTGACAAATGCTATGTTGAATTGAAAGCTCAATTACCTGTTAGACAAATTCCATACATTTTCCACTAGATTCTATTCTAATATTTGTAAAGAAACAAAGTTGTTAATTTCTGGTGAGAAATATGGAAGAATGGGGTTTAATTTTGAGTGGAGGGTCAGCTCACCGGAACTAGAATCAATGTATAGGAAACCTTTTACATTCATCTACAAACCTTCACAGGAAATTGTAAAAATCTACACTTTTGCACAGGGTTGTATGGTTTGTTCATTCAACGTCCCTCAGTCATTGTTATCTTGCATATGAGGCAAATCAGTTACATTTCTATCAAATTCTTATTAATGTAAATTTTAGAACACGGTTCTACAATATTAGCTGATTAATTTACAGTATGACTAGTCAAAGGTATATATTGTTTGCCCATTTTTAATGATGACAGAGGATAGTATTTAGGTGTCCTAATTATTAAACATCAAGTATAACAGAATTATTTAAATTATTGACAATGGGAAAATAATATTTTGTTTAAGGTAATCTATGAATGAACATGAACAAAACATGGTCTTAATATTAACATCGACCTTGTCTACCGTGATATAATATATTTTCAAATGTAATACTGAAGGTCAATTCTGGAAAGCCAAAATTACTCAAGAAATATAAGTCTAGTGCTCCGGTGAGCTGCAGCTGTCTAAGGTACTGCATCGCTGTGTGGTTTCTTTGCAATCTAAAATTGGGTCCATATCTTACCTTTTCTGGCATATTGAAAATGACAGAGTCCCACAAAAGGGTGGTGCAGTTCGACTCAGAAACGCCCAGAGAACCATTCTCATGAAAGTTTTATGGTTTTGGGGTGAATTCTTGGTTGAGCGTGCAGTGAGATGAGAAGTAGATCAGCTTGGAAGGAAGTGCCTCAGAGGACACGTCCCAATCTTCGGCTAATACCAGTGACAAAACACAACATGAAGCCCATTTTTCCCCTCCCAATTTTGTGATGCCCAATTTGTAATAATAGCCCCGTTTCATTGCAGGAATACCCAGGGTTTGGAAGAGTTGAATATTGAGAACTGTCCTCTGCTGCACCACTACCCACATTTTTCTGTTTCTTATCACCTATGCATTTGGAGGAGACCTCATTCAACCAAACACTCTGATTCAAGGAGTTGCTTGAATGCATCAAGATATGACAACCCTGTCACACATTGTATCCATCCACCTCAGATGGGAACGAGCTGATTTGCACTTGGTAAAATTAGGATTTCAACTGCTGCCTGCAACAATGGAATCTTACTGTATGGTAGTCTCTTAGTCACAGAGCCATAGGGGACTCCCAGGAACATTCCATTCTAATATAAATTCCAGGTGTAATATTATTTTATTCATATATCATCACTGCATGTCAAATAAATCTCTATGTGTTTATTAGATGAGAGTACAATTTTTTCCTGAGCCTCCTTTTAACTCTTCAAACACTGCTGTTGGCGGAAGGCAAACATTTGGTGGAAGGAAAGAAATTGTAAGTTATTTTTCCAGATGAACAGCCCTTGGTCTATTATGAGCAGATCACATTTGTGATGTTACATAGCACGCCAAACCTTGTATCCCATCTGAAAAAGCAGATATTCCAGGATAGTTTTTTCTTCATAAACAGCTCCTAAGGTTGAGTTATAGTAAGTCTAACGCGAAAGTGACCATTAGACAAAGTATTCACCTGCCATTATACAAAAAGAGCATTACTTTCATTTTCTGATCGGAATTTCACTGTATTTAAAAATATCACTAAGAAAACAGGAAAACTATGTTTTTTGACAGCACTGGGACTTTAATACAGTAACCATATCAAAATACATTAATCTGATTTCAATAATTATACGTTTTGCAAATTTGTTGTTTCTAAATCCACCATTTTCATCGAATGACCCAGCTCGTTAACGTTTATGTTTTTGTTATTATTTAAGACTTTGTAATCAATGTATATTGTTTCAACAAAAACTATGTTTTTTTTTATATATATATATATATATACACACACACAAACATGTTTTTTAGGCCTATTTCTAGACTGTCATTGTTGTTATTTCAGCAGATTATGGCTCTGTTGGCCTGATGACCTGACAACGTGTGGGATCTAGCCTACACCTGCAGATTATGATTGGACGGATCGTATTTGAATAATATTGTGAAAAGAGAAAACAGCGACTGACAGTAAATTGCGGTCTTTCTAGTCTATGAAGTGCTATTATTCGTGTAAACCAACATAAAACCCAATGGACATAATCTTGAATTACAGTTTGTAAATTCGTACCGTTTTGTTGAGATCCAGACCACACGTCCTTCCAGTTGATACCGCATTGATTATTATGGTCCAAGAGAGTTGCCAAAGTGGTAAAACACGAAATTGCTTTAAAAGAAAAGGCTACGATTTCATATTCAATTCACATTGAGTTGAGTCTCAAAAATGTGTGTTCTATCAAAACGCCATATACATTTTTATTCAACCAAATAAAACATACGTAGCGTTTAACTGCTCTGTCCTAACCCGCGCTTCAAACTTGTAAAAAAAGAAAAATAACCATTCCATACATGATCCTGTCAAGATCTCTAATCCTGAGATGTTCTTCGTATTCCATGAAAGCAGGAACTTAGTCGAAAATGCAGTCGATACGGAGTAAACTAATCGAAGTCTGTCGAAATATTGACAGCGGTGCTGGTCCGAGAGCTACGTTGGGATCAAAAAGTTTGTCAAATTCCTGTTGAGTTCTCCAAATCTTCGCCTGTAGCATAAATGCAAATAGCTTTTGGTGCTTGTGGAGCGGAGGAGAGGGAAGACAAGACGGGGCGAACAAGTTTTTTTTCTTCCAAGGGGTAAAGGACAGAGGGGGAGAGCACAGAAGAAAAAACAGGACGAGGAACATCTGTGAGAGATATTGATGCCAAGTTTTCTCAAGAAATAATGTACATCTCCAAACAGCGTGAGCCAAGCTGCTGATTTTACTGATTTAAAGTATGTTATTATTTACAGACTGCTGAACTAATATTAAAAAAGAATCAATTAAGATGCCCAGATAGGTCAAAATGTGTGTGACAGCAATGATTTAGACAACCGTTGTCTGCTCCACTCAATTCCTTTCTCTGTAAAATCCAGTTCGATTTTTTTAACTGAGCCAGGCCTACTGTCCGGTACATTATGAACTAAACTTATTAAATTCAAGGCAAATGGATGTTGTGGGAATTTGACATCTAGTCTTCCCAAGGAAATGGGAGAATCGTTTGTGTTTGGCTCATGCAATCACCATGTTTGGGATAGACTGTGATAGATATTGCATTATATAGCAGTGGCCAATGTGTGTGAGACAGACTTAAGACCTACTGTGGTCAGACAACAGATACATTGAATGTAAAATAAAAACAATGAATTTGGGACCCAGAATTAACCTACATGGTTTTTCACATTATTTACTACAGTATGTACACTTCTTCCCCCTTGAATAACAGCCGTACTCTGAATTGTTTCACATTCAATACCCACGATGAAAAGAAAACCAGAAATTGGTGGATGAGCAAAGGAAGGTTCTACCTTTCCCTTGCCACTGTGTCTCTCACACACTCTTTCTTTCCTTTAACAAGTAGTGGTGTCCCCCCCTCCAAAAAAACCTTTCCCCCTGAATGTTTAAAAAGATGAAAGGATAAGGAAAAGAATGGAGACAAAAGAGGGGAGGCTTGTGTTACAATCCTGCCCCATGTGAGAGAGCTGATGAAAGAGTTTTGGGGTGGGAGAGATAGAGACAGAAGAGGACACAGAAAGAGGAGGAGAGTGAAAAGGGTTTTTTGGACTCCAACTGCTAAACGGGTCAGTTGTTTATAGTGGAACTGACTTAAATGCAATGTACCGCTGTCGATACACCCGGCCCTAAAGGATGTTGATATCTATCACCCTGCGACTGACAGCTAGTGTTTCACCCACTCACACACATGCGCACACACACACTCTAAACACACTCTCTCTTACACACACACTTTCACAAAACATTTACAAACACACACACAAACAGAAGCGGCACTAAAATTAGATGTGGGTGTTTGCACCTCATATCGTCTCCTTCTGCTGTTCGTCCTCTCGTCTCTCCTTCTATGCATTCCTCCCTCTGTGCATTTATGTCAGTCATTGGCACTCCCACCATTCTCTCTCTGCTTTTTTGTCTGAACTTGCCCTGTACGCTCTTAAATATTTCTGCCCTAGGGTACATACATCAGTGAGAGTGGGAGAAAAAGACAACTTAGCAAGGTACTGATCAGAGATGACAGTCTAACAAAGACCCTGAGAGGAAGAGCAACACACGCAAATGTTGGGACAAAAGTCATTTTCTCCCCCCCATTTCTTTCCCTCCCTCTCCCTTTCCTCTCTCTCACACACTTTCTGTCTCTCCATCTCTCTCTCTGTCCACCAGAACTAAGTTAGAAGGCATTGCAATAGCTAAATGGGTAATTTATTCCCAATCCCATTAAGCAATTCTAACATCATCCAATCATTATCCGCTACTACACTTATAGAATGTGATGTTTAAACTCACACAGACTCTTGAAATGTCGTAAGTTGATGACTCTCGTGATCCATTTTTTCTCATTTGTCGTTTGTAGCTATGGTATGCGCGCCTCAATATCTAACAACAGAGAAGTAAAAACATGATATTGCATCAATCCAATAAGCTCTATAAAAACTGCTAACATTGTGCTACCTTCTCACAGCCTTAGGCTTAAGCGTCAGTTCCAAAAAACCCTCAATGTTACAGATTAAACCAATCAGTCCATATCTTCTCTTCCTGACAAACACTGCCATCAAACATGGATTTATTACTATAGCAATGGATATCCCCTCAATTTTACAAAATATCAGTGTAATTGTGGCAATTATTGCAAATAGCAGAGCTGTCACACCAGAGACCAGGGGTATGAAGGCAGATGCGTCACAATTAATGTCAATTACTGAACTCACCCTTCTCCCCCTCAACCTTCTCCCCAGGCTGTGGCAATCCTTCCTAAACACTCATTCCTCCTTCTCCCCCTTACACTCTCCCTCTGCTATCTTTCGAGGTATCTTTCTCACTCTCTCTCTCTCTCCCCCCACCCGCTTTCTTTCCAGGTCTCTGTGTCTCCTGTCATGTTCCCGCGAACCTTCGTCCGACTTTTCCTCTCTCGTTATCCCCAGTAAGTCCTCGTAGCCCTCTTCTCCGTACACCTACTGTCAACATGGTGCGACAGTGAATTTGGCGAATGCAGAGGCCACAGGCGGTATTAACATTAAAACGCTTACCTGCGGGCTCCTCCTTAACAATGCAGCGGCTAATATCAAATGCAAAGAAAAAGAAAAGTTTCTTCGAAACAGCAACACTAGGTGAAATTATGGAAAAACACCAGAGAAATAAACGCTAGAGAATGTAGGCCCTATACAAGGTGAGTCCCGGTAAAGTTTCCAACGTGTAGGGTCCGGTGCTGTATCAGGTAGACACGGAGGCCTACATGGAAACAGAAGTCAATCCTGTCCCTCTCTCATTACCTCTAAATCCTCAGGAGTTCCACCACCCCCTCCCCCTCTTTTTCAGACCGGGGTACGAGAAACGGCCGCATGTGTTTCTCATTTCAGGGGTAATGCTCCGCTCACCGCAATCTGACCCATTTAGCCAGGAAACGCCCCAGTCATCCTCGCCAGCCACGCCACGGCCTCGGCCGCCGTGACATTAAGGAAAAGGTTCGGGGGTTCGGGTCACTGAGGGTCGGGGGGGTACAATTTGATAATGAATGTGTGACTGGCTCTGTCTGGCTGGAAAGAGCGCCTCACCTTGCCCCCCCCCCCCGAATGCACACCCCTACCCCCCAACAGAAACAGCCGAGCTCTGCTTCTGAGGTGTCCCTCTATAATAGAGATGTATATGGCACAGGTGGGCAAGTCTGAGGAATAATCATTCAAGGCTGAAATGTAATTTCACTGGATAGGAAGGGTTCGAGAGGGTGTGGGCTTCTAAAACGGGCCACACACACGCACACCAACCCAAACAGACATTTGCACACATACGCATACACGTAATCATTAAAAACATTTACACGCAGCTACAAATAACACAGCACGCGCACGCAGACACACACATCCACAACAACGCAAATCTATACAACTCAAATCTGTGTTTAGTTCACCTTGTGTAGAAAGTGTGGGAGAGAGCATGGGGACTATAAGAAAATAAGAGGGGAGTTGGATGTAAGGAATGCCTTAATTATGGGAACAGAGGAGTAACTCCGGTTTAATCGTTAATGAGAAACAGGTTTGAATAGGGGAGAAACTGGAGCTGGGGGGGATCTGCATTACATTATCTGGAAACTCATGATCTGTGGTGCCCGACTCACTAACTCCCATATGCCCAGTTTATGTACACTGACTACATAGTCCTATCTTTTACATATAATACAGCAATTTTCTTGTTTTTTTTCGACAGGAAGGATAGGCGAAACCGTTTTTGCTGGAAGAGTAGCGGGCTACATTCAAACCCACACTGCAGCCTGTATGTTTACAAAACGCAGTGGCTTAGACCCCTGGTCCAGCTGAGGCCAGGTTGTTCATCCACCTCACATACACATAACTCACCTGGCTAATATCAGCAACACTGATCTCTCTGGTAAGGTCACCTCTCTCTGTCTCCCTATGATCTCAGTGTTATACATAATGTCCCCAACAGAATAACAGAGTATTTTAGCTTGGCTGCCCCGTCATCTTGGAACACGTTGCAGAAAGAACCGAAAACTGCCTCATTTTATTCAATCACGGATTAAAGGGCATCTGAAAACAAACTATGCATTTTTTTTAATTGCTCTTTAAACTCACTGATGCACATCTAAGCATTTTAACTTCCATTCATTGTTATTTCTTATGTTTTATGTTCGGTTAATTATGTGTGCTGCTTTCTTGGCCAAAGCTCATTTTAGGAAAAAAAGGATGAATTACAAGTAAAGGATAAATAAAACAAATATACAGTTGTTGCCAGAATTTTCCTGAGCAGCAGGAAATGCATACTTGTGGTGTATTCAGAATACAAAAAAGATTGTAAGGATTTGAATGTCTACTTTAGCATTTCAGACTTCATTTGCCGTAATGGAAATGTTTACTGTGACTTCATTTGCCGTAATGGAAATGTAACTTCAGTAACAGAAGCTGCAGTCCACATAACAATTCAGGTTATGTTGCTGCTGCAGGAGAACTGGCTCAAATAAAGAGATAGCATCTGTACTTCACTCTTCCCTTTTATCTGACTCGCCTGGCTACGCTCTTGATCATAGCTGACTCTCATAATTGCATCAAAGCATGATTCATCTGTTTAAGCACCTCTACATCTCTCCATTATTCAAATCTCCCCAGCCCTTTATCTCATCTTCTTTTCTCCCTCTCTTTCTGCCAGAGGAGAAATGTTACACATTGTAAACTTTACTCACTGTACAACACCCCGCAGTATAGCCTTTCACAAGCCGACTTTGTATGTGACCTGCTCTGGCAATTAGTAGAGGATTGGCTTACAGCGTACCCACTCCACAAAGGAAGGACCGGCCGAGTTCCACAAGCCTCTGTCCCTGTTCTGGTCCTCCGCTCCCTCCATCTGTCAGTCCCACAGGACAGGGTGTGTGTGTGGTGTGTGTGTTTGTGTGTGTGTGTGTGTGTGTGTGTGTTTGAGGAGTTCAGTGTGTCAGTATCTTTGGGTTGTTCCCTGTGTCAGAAGGTGTGTCAGCCGTACGGTGTGTGGATGTGTGTGGGTGGATGAATGTAAGCCAGGTTAGTGAGATGTCTTCCATCATCCTATCATTACGCCGGCACTTTGTACACTGCCTACATACATACTGCTGTCATCTGTGGTACTGGTTGTTACGTGTTCCTTCATCACTCATAACAGACACTAGCACGAAGCCCTTTAAAAATAGTCAGGAAAACTATTAACTTCGCTATCATTACACAAGAGGAAGCAGAGACTGGGCTTTATTCACTTGATGTAATAACAAAACACCTCCGCTACTATCTATTTATAAAGGTCTTACAGAATCCATGTAATTCTTATGACAGATATCAGATGCTCAGATGTTTCTTTTGAATTATTCCGTCTACGATTGTATTTGAGCGTTCTTCTGGTTAAGATTGTTTTTGAGTATGGGTTAGGTCATCGTAGATCTGGGCATAAGTGTCACTTTCTACCTGGGGAGTGAATGTAGAGTCAATCTCACCCTGTCCTTTATTGCCACCCAGTGGCGGGGTGGAAGTACACCTGGATGCATCGGGCCTCTAATGTTAGCAACTTGGACACTAACCTGAATAAAAAAATCTTTCTCTGTCCTTTCTCCTTCATCCTCTCTTTTCAACCGATGTCCCTCTTAACCCCAAACAATACCGTATCCTTAACCACAACCTATACCTCACCCTTATCTGACCCTTAACCCCAACCAAACAATACCCTAACCTTAACCATAACCTATACCAAACTCCTATCGGACCCTTAGCCATTTAAAGTTTTAGTTTCAGTCACAGAATCAACCAAATACATATGTTTTGCCTTTGGGTTGATTTCGGCTGAGAACAAGATTCATGACAAAAAATAATTAACTTTACGGTGATATTAATACCCATAAGGGGTTGAGGAAAATGTACTGCACTTTCATTTAGACAAGTAGAGGAGTGAGTGTCCTGCCCTGAAACAATTTTTTTCGGAAATAAGATCCCTCAGTTTATCTGCCACCTCTTCTTTGCATAAGGTTTTCTTTTGTCCGAGGATAAGAAGTACACACTTGAAAAAATTATATTCAAATGATCCTTTATTTCAATCAATGTGTTGCACAACTATGTTTCTAACATTTAATTTGGGTTTCCAGCTGTGTAAATGGGACTTTTCTGTTCCATTTCAGTGACAATTGGATGAAGTGGAGGAAGGAGTTAGCAAACTAAAATTGAGAATAGCCAACAGAGTGAAATTCCAATTATCTCTCCTTTCTCCTGAAGTTTGAAATTGTTCACTTTCCTTTATAGATTTGTAAGGACATGTCTGGTATATGGAAACTTCCTCTTGCTATTCCTGTACCAATCCAGTACTTTTACATTTATGGGAAGTAGGGCTGGAATTTATACTTTAACTTCTCTCCTGCTATCCTTCATGTCAGTTTTTGTACTAACACATCTCCCTCTCTCTTTAATGATTCATGATTAGTGACAACAAATATTTTACTTGTGTATCACATTTAATATTAATATTTGCAAGTAAAAAATATTCACGAATGTGCACTTAAAAATATCGAAGTAACGTAAAGAGGAAATCAGCTAAGGCTGTGATTGGAGTCTGACTTAGTAACAACTTTGATACTGAAAGTATTGTCAAAAAATAACAGTGGAAGAGAACTATAAAGCGAGGGACTCTGAGGTAGTGATAGGGAATGAGAGGTAGAGAGTGAGCGAGCGAGTGAGTGAGAAAGGGAATGAAAGAGAAAGGAAGAGAGAGAGAGAGATTGAGGGACAGTGAGGGAGAGAGACAGAGCAAGTGTGGGGGCTCAGGGATCCAAGCTGTTATATTAATCTGCACATTTTCTCAGATGACGCAAGACCGTGATTTTGCCTCTCCTTTCTCTCCCTCTCTTCCTCTTTCTCCCTATCCCATTCTTTCTTCATTGAGTCTCTCCTGATGCCTTGCTCTCGTTGGATGGGAGACAAGGACGCACAACAGGTAAGAAGGACTTTATCTAGCTTCCCTTCTTCCCGTTTATCACTGTTCATCTCTTCCTTTGCTTCTATCACATTCATGTCCATCTCAGATGTTGTTAGAATCACCAGGTGCATACGATTCGTTTGTTTACCTGGAGGGCAGTTTTACCGGTAGGACTTGTTCTTACAAACTGAGTTCTTAAGAATATTGAGCCCATGGTGTTTTTTGTCAGAATGTTCTGGTCCAGTACTTTCAAAGAGTTAATCAGTGTTGATTATGAGTAGGCCTACAGGTGTGTGGGTATTGTTCATCTGCTTTTTATGCTGTAGAAATCTCTGTAGCATCATTTCAATTTTCAGTGACATGTTTCCCTTGGAGTGTATGCAAAGCTTATGACTTGCTAGAAACAGTCCTATGGAACCTCAGAATTAACTTCATAATTCACCCTTTATGCTCCAGTGGAGTGCTTTCCAGGCTGTCGTGTCTGAAGTCACTCTGTTTAGAGTGAAAGCTTTGGGCAAAACTCCGGGATGGATGGATACACTGTTCTGGAAGTGCGGATGGAACGATACTCTTTCCTCTTGGTGGAATTGCATTCCAATGACAGATCAAATAGAGAGAAATCGGGAGGAAGAAAGGGAAAGAGGATTTATAAATAGCAGAGCTTTAGAAGGGTGAAGAGAGCAGATGTGATAGACTGTCTGTGCTTAAGAAGTTCAAACAACAGATTAATACACTCAGATTATGTTGGGGAGAGAGAGGCAAAGGGGTGGGGCTTGTCTGTCACACGCACGCACACTGATTAACCGTGCATGACAAAGACACACGCTCCCTCTCTATGCCTCTGTTCCTTCCTGGTCTTCCTCTCTGTCATGGACAAGAATAGAAGGAAACTTTAGAAAGAGAACAAATTCCAGTTGTAATGTTTCCATAATATTTCTACTTTATTGGAGGAAAGGTGGGGAGAGTTGAAGGGCTGAGTTTTTGCTGAAAGAGCAGCAGGTTAGATTCCGCCACGGCAGTACACGTGCAGCTTAGACCGCAGGACCAACCTAGGCCACGTAACAATCAGATCCACTGACTGAGGAAGTGAGGGGTGTTTCTACTCATAGTGCAGTAGAATGTGATTAATGTTGACCCCGAGACACATCACATCCTCCTCTTCCATCCATGTTCTATATGTGTGGCATGAACCTGCCCTGAACACGACAACGTAGCTCCACAATGCTGCGTGAGTCAAACGTGCATACTTAGAATAATCACTTCTAACTGTCTGTCTATGTGAAAATGCAGTGGTAAAGAAATGAAATGAAAATAAATAAACCCTCAATCCACACATTGTTTTCCATAAGGACAAATGTGGGAACACGTTTACATGTATTTCTTTTGCCAACTGACTGAAACAAAAAAATCTCATGTACTGGGTATTCAGACCTTTTATTCAGTACTTTGTAGAGGTGCCTTTGGCAGTGATCACAGCTTGTATTTTTCTTGGTTGTGCTTCTATCCGTTTAGCAATTTTCGATTTGTACAGTTTCTTCCATTCTGGGGCCTTATATAAAAAGCTGTGTGCCTTTCTAAAGGCATTTACGCACTGCCTCCTAAGACCTGAGCTAAGAGATGCTTTAGCCAACGTCTAAGCAACTGTTCATATTTGCACATTTTCAAGTGGGCTACCATCAACCTTCGCCTATGGCTGGCTGGCCCTTATCCGAGACAGGGTTAGTACTGACGTCTCAGGGCTAGCCCCAGAAACACGGTGACAAATAATTAGTGTGAAATGAAGTCAAGAACAAAAGCACAGAACATTTACTGTCCAATCACAAAAGCTGTCTTTCAATCAAATTTGCCTAAACTTGTGACCCACACCATTACCAACATCTACACCGTCGATCTGTTTCAGTCCTTTCCCTCAGCAAAATGTTCTAATTTCAGTTCACTGGCTTCTGCTGAGCGAAGTAGCTAATGCAGCTCCTTTTCCAAGAAAATCTACAAAATATGTCAAAAGACAAAAGGTTGAATGTGTCGTTTTTCTATTTTTCTGCATAGTTGTAACGAAGTTGTCAAAGCAATCTATTTGGAGTGTCTGGCCGAGTGTCTGAATGCTTAGGTACATGAGATATTTTGTTTTTTCATTTTCAATAAATAGTAAACATTTCAAAAACAGGTTTTTGCTGTTTCATTATAAGGTATTGTGAGCATATTGATGGCAATATTTGGTTATATTTATTTAGTCATAAATTATGTCTACAAATGTGGGGTACATACATGAATCTGAATAACTCACCTGGGCATTGAAAGTGTGTGTCTGTTTGTGTGTGTGTGTGTGCACACTACTTAGAGTGTTATTGTGTATTGAGTAGTTAACCTGTATATTCCAGTGTTGTAGCTGTGTCCAGTCAGTTGCTTCAGCCCTTCTTATCTCAGGGAGTAGGGACGGGATATGAGAGATTTATCTCTATCCCTTTGGAAAGCTAACACCAAACAATCAGCCATAGGAAATAATCCCCCCTCTCTCTCTCTCTTTCACACACACACACACATAAACGCATGCTAACACACAACTACAGCATATTAAATACACATTGCACTTCACACATATCATTTGCACACAGGCAGAAACAAAATCACAGAATGCCTTACAGAGAGTTAAATGGTCTGAGATAAACTTGTCTGTCACGTCTATTTAGTTAATATGGGCTTTAGACAGGGTGGGTGTTAGTGGTGGGTTGCCAATTATACAGCTGTTTAGTCTCATATACCGACTAGACTGATTGTTCAGGGACAGCAGAGGTCACTGATTGGATGAGAGGGTGCATGAATTTCTGGCATGGGTCCGTTAATTTCTCAAACACTGTCATCAAAGACTGAAATTAAAGAGCAGTCAGCGCAGATAGTAATCGTCACAGCGACAGGGATAGTAATGATTGTCATAGCGACAGGGATAGTAATGATTGTCATAGTGACAGGGATCATAACAATGAAAGTTGGACACAACGAGACTCCTCATGGCCATGACCATCCACAGGACGGCTGATTATATCTGGACTCTGGATGCATGGAAGTAGTTTTACTCTGGCCCGGTCGCTGATCCAGAGGAACTCACCATGGCACGGCGTACCAAGAAGAAGAAGATCACTGCCAGTAAGCCCATTGCCCGTAAGGATTACAGCCTCCTTCTCCCGTTAAGCCTGGCTGTCTTTGAAATCTCTTCCTCTCTCATGCCTGGTGTTTTGCGGTCATCTCCAACACGTGTTTCTGTTCTGAGGGCTTCCCTAAAGACCTTCCCTGAGGTGTTTTAGCTAAGTCCTCAGGGACACTTTGATCTTCTCACCAACCTGCCAAGGGTATAATACTTTTGTCAAGTTCAACCGCATCCTGGCATCACTGTTCAGGCTTTGTCAACACATCGACTCTCAGCTTTTATTATGACAGACAGTTATATTGATATTGCTAGCCAGCCCATACACAGACCGCATTCTCTTCCGGGAACTCCAAAGGAACCTAACTAAGCATGTTAACTCAGTAATGTATCATAAATATGATTCAATTCTTGTGTGTTATCTGGGGTCAGATCCTCTGTCTGACCTCGTCCACAGCAACCGGCTTCATAGGAGTTGTAGTCCTGAACTCTTTGGGCATAATACACTGTGATGTTATCCAGATCCACCTCCAAACGTGCACTAAATAGTGTGCCTACGTCACAGACCCCCGTTCCAAAGCAGGGCACTATACAGGATGAAGCGAGACATTCAGGGTTGACTGACAGGTCATTGTTTTATGGTGGGGTCACAAATAATTTCCCTTCCATGTTAAAATAGGTAATCGGGTCATGACGAGATCACTGACAGTCCAGTACGGATTGCAAAGGTCAACAGATCACGATGAGGTCACTCATAGTACAGTCTAAGTCAACAGGTCACAGAGGGAATCCTGACCATCACCCTTCAGCAACAGGACTGCTGGGTAATTGGAGCACAGTCCATTGCCTCGGGGGTGTTTGTAAACACTGTTCCCTATGTTAAGAATAACATGAGGATGACTGAAGAGGATTGGACTGACAGTAACAGAAGCAGAGCAGAAATTCCATCCCCCCCACTACCCAGTTCACATGGGATTATATCTCTGCAATTGAAACTTGGCAGAGATTCCCATCCCCCCCCAGAAAAAAATGGCATTAGCTAGCAATCCCTCTTTATGCCCGGGTGGGAACTGCTGTCGGACTTTAAACCGGAGAGGCAGACAAGCAGATAAACATCTCGGGGAAGACGAGAGGAGCAAGGTCAAAGTGTGAGGTCCGTAGGCATTGGAAGATGTAAAGAAGGGAGGACACAGGGAATAGAACTGGTCTACATGCTGGTGAGTGGTTCTCTATGATTCTCCCTGTACCAAATGACATCACCATGGTAATGAATTCTAATCATGCACCGTTACAACTACCCGGAGAAGGCGGTCTGTTTATGAATGTGCCGCGCACGTTCTCGATGCTGACTTCACACACGGCCGCCATGTTGCTTTCCAGATGTGTTTATCTGGGATCTGAGGTTTCCTCATCACCTCACCACAGCTGTTGCTGGTCACTGCATCAGAATACTAGCCAGACAGATTATACTTATAGTATAAAACCAGGACAAATGTAAGATTGGGGCTTTTATGTCTGGTTTGAATTGTACGTACTGTTTTGACCATGTGTGATCTTCTGTAGACTGATATGTCAGGCTAGATGTTCCCTTTCTGACCAAAATGGCGGTTTCGTTTATGTGCTGATGTCGTGTCATTAGAATCCACCACCCTCACTCACATTGTTAGATTATTGTTGATCCTTTCCTGGTTGTGACTCAGATAATGGTCCACTGAGCCGTTACTCTTCCTCTCTCCTTCTGCCTTCCAGTTGTTTTTCATCCGTCTTTGTCCGCCTCCACATCTTGTTTTATTCACATTGTGAGCACATTCCTTCTTAATACAGGGACAGTTATTAGAACAGAGAGAGATGTGTCAGATCCAGAGCAGTGCTACGTAATAAACAACACCCACGCTTCTCTTTTTCCTGAGAACGGCGAAGGTGTTTACCTGGCCGGAAAAACCACTCCAACCCTTCTCCTGTCTGCATGTGGATGTCAAAAGTAGCCCGACGGGTGGATGACAAACATGTGACAAGGGTTTCCCAGGCCCTTTGAAAGGCTGAGAAGAGCCACATAATTCATACCAAAGGAGACGGCTTGGAGCTGTTTCTTCACCAGTCATGGTCGCTCTCACAGCATTTAACCTCTTCTCTGTCCCCGGACTTCAGACAGGATGAAAAATCAGCTGCCAGCCCATCCGTCTAACAAGGCTCAGTATGACGAGGCCCTGCCACCCATTGTCGGAGTCGGGGTGCTGGAGCTGTTGGAGCCCAAACTTCCCAAGAGCTGCGTGGGAACCTACTGTGGCTTCCTGGTCCGAAACTCGCTGCTGGCCCTCACTATTCTGGGTAGGTAACCGGGCCAGTTGGACGCCACTCCCAGAAACCCTCCTCCGAAACCTCTGACCCGGCGTCCCTCCGGCGTGGGGTAACAGAGCGAGTGTCGACTTGGCTAAAGTCTTGTCTCGTTCTGTTGACGCGTGGCAGGCGTGGTGGCGGGCTCGCTGTTTGGAATGCTGCTGCGCTACCTTTCGGTGGTTGATCCCGACACCCTGATGCTGGTGTCCTTTCCCGGGGACATCCTCATGAGAATGTTGAAGATGCTGATCTTGCCCCTCATCATCTCCAGCCTCATCACCGGTACGCTGTCCAGCCAATCGGCCCTCGGATACGCACACGCACGCACACGCACACGCACGAAAACACACATGTATACACCAGTGCAGGCGGAAGGTTAGCCAATCATAAGCCTCTCCGTCCCCCTCCAGGTCTGGCAGGTTTGGACGCTCGTTCCAGTGGGAGAATGGGATCCAGGGCCATGATCTACTACATGTCCACCACAGTGATCGCTGCCGTCCTGGGGGTGATCCTGGTCCTGGGGATCCACCCGGGCAACCCCAAACTCAGGAGCAGCGGGCAGGAGCAGAACACGGCCACAAAGAACCAGGAGGTCAGCAGCCTGGATGCCTTCATGGACCTCATCAGGAACCTGTTTCCAGAAAATCTTGTGCAGGCCTGCTTTCAACAGGTAGGCCCCGGACCTAGAGCCAGAACTAAACCCAGGCAGCATGAAGGAATGAATGGTCAGTGGGTATTGTAAGACTTTCGTAAATGTGAATGTGTGCTGTCAGGGGCAGCTGTGTACATTTTGCAGCTGATTGACACTATTCCAACCATTTCTGCAGTAGTCAAGTTATCAGATCTATCGGGAACATTTCAAGCTAGCATTGGAGTGAGCTGATGGAAGGCTTTTTTAATACATTTACGTAAATGTGTTAATTTAGGTAATCATTCAAACAAACGATTAGACATTAGACCAAAATATAAGACTGACAAAAAAACACAAAAAAGTCTACAGTACAAAATAAATTATAATTAACAAAAGAATTACAAACATTATATACACATATGAAGAAGAAATAAATAAAAATACAGTAGGTTACCTATCGCATGTTGTGCAAAACCTGAAATTATACCGAGGTACAGTCAATGTAATTTGACAGGAGATTCTACATAAAATCAAGCCAAAGTCTATAAAAAATCACTGACTTCCTTAACCAATAAGTTATTTTCTCCAATTGTATACAGCAATTAATTATAGAAACCCACATTCCAATTGGCAGGGGGCTATCTGGTTTCCATTTCAAGGCATACAGTACATTTTCTATTCTGTTACATTTGCCCTACACCAAGCCCACACCAACCCAACACAGCCTACCCAACAGGTCCATTTTTGGGAACATGTTGTGCATTAAGTTTTCTCTGTGACTCCCACTGGATCCACTTCTTGTTTTTAGCCATTAGGAGTGGAACCCGGTGTGGTGTTCTTCTGGAATAGCACATCTGTCACAAGGGGCCGGTGAGTTGTACATTCTGAGACGCTGTTCGCCTTTTAGCTTGAACAGTTCTTCCAGTTTTCCTTCAACCTCTTTCTATTAATAGATGCCATCCAGAACATGGATCATTTCAACAAATTGGTTGTCTTTGAGAATCAGTACAAGGCAACCAATTAAAAAGACGAAGTTTGCAATTGAACTAGATTTGAACTACATTTAACTTTGATTTGGCCCACATCTATATAATAGCATATGCCACCAGAAACCAGCAGTGGAGACCGATCAGGCCAAACTCTCTCTGTGCGATTCACCAAGCAACATTATCTAGTAGATTTGGCTGGCCTCACTCATGTCACAGCAGTTGTCTTCTTTGGTCCAAATCCTGTTTTTTTCTCACTCTCTCACTCTGATTTGCGCTCTCCGTCCTCTCATTTCTCGCACGCATGTGTGTCTAAATGATTGGAAATTCTTCTCTGAGTTAGACTGGGTGAGGGGTCTGACCTTTCTGTTTGCAAATCTCTTTACAGCAGTGTTGAGTTGTCTTCATTTACAGCAGTAAGGCATCTGCTTTGTGTGTGTGTGTGTGTGTGTGTGTGTGTGTGCTCTATAGCCCTGGGCTTGGTAAAAGATCTCTCTGTGCTGTCTCAGTGTTTGTCTTTGTCAGAGATTCATTGATGCTGTAATTGCTTTTGCAGATCAGCCAAGAAATTGCATGATGATCCCACTGCTCCCTTTTCCATCTTTCATCTTCTCACTCTCTTTTCCTTTCTCTCTCACACCCTTCCTCTCTCTCTCTTTCTCTCTCTCTGCCTCTGTATACATATCTCTGATTTTCTGTTGGTTTCTGGATCGCTTCCCCCTTCAGGTTCAAACAGTGGCAAAGTCAGCCTCAGTAACGCCCCCGAACCAGACAGAACCTGTCGTTGTCAGCGTGAAGAAGTTGGAGTTCAAAGGGGGCATGAATGTTCTTGGTGAGAGAAGGCTACGGTTATTTCCTCTGTTTTCACTGGCTGAGCAACAATGTCCTCCTCTGTGATGTTGTTTATTGAAAGCACCTTGACTGTTTAAGTAATTTAACATTGCAAATCTATTTTCCAAAGGTTTGATTGGGTTCTTCATCACATTTGGAATATGCATGGGGAAGATGGGAGAGAAGGGGAGGCTCATGTCCGAGTTCTTCAACATCCTCAACGAGATCATCATGAAGATGGTGGGCATTATCATGTGGTACGTGTCTCTAAGTCTTCCTGTTTGTGTCCTGCTGACTGTCTTCCTTTTAGGCTCCCTGACGGTCTTCCTATCGGCTTTTTCCTCTCTTTCTTTGTGTCCATTTTTTGGGGGGCCTGCCTGTGTCTTTCTGCCTGTCTTTTCGTGTGTGTACCTATCTTCCTGTCTGACATCATGTCTGTTTCTCAGTCTGTTTCTCATCCAGTGGATCAATGGCTGCAGGCCTGAGAAAACATTCTATGCCACACCACACACACACCCACCCACACACACACACACACACACACACACACAATCACTGACTGTGATGAATAAGGGGAGGACTGGGTACATGAGAAAAATGGTGGGAATTGGGTCCTAGGACGGCGAAAGGACCGGAAAGTGGAGAAATATAGGGAGAAGTATAGAGATTCCCTGAGACGTGACAGGGTGTGGAATGCTGTTGAGGAGTAGGAATGGAAGCAGAGCAAAAGCATTTCTGGTTCCCAGGGCCAGGAGGGTGGAATAGGTCCAGAACGTAATGAATCCTCAGGCAGGAGAGGAGCCACCGCTGCCCAGCAGGTCAGCCAGATCAGAGAGCAGAAGGACTGAGACAGAATTGGGACAGACGGATGTGATGAGATTCACGTCTTTGGAGGCCATGAAGGCCTTGATGCTTTGCAGGCCAGGAGCAGACAGGCCAGGGAAAGAGAATGAAAGAGACTGGGGAGAGAGAGAAAGAGAGACCAGGCCCGTGTCCCTCTCACTGTCTCATCTCTCTTTCTGTCTCTCTCTGTCTTTCTCTGTTTTCTCTGTCTCTCTTCATGGTTCTCTCTCTCTCCGTCGCTCTCTCACTCTATCTCTTGGTCGCTCTCTCCGTCGCTATCTCTGCCAAAGGAAGCACTTGGCCATCTATTTGTTGAGCAGCTCAGTTTCCAGAGAAACGGTGTCCTCTATACCAGTCCCTCGGTGTAAACCAGACATGTCACACACTAAACACATTAATCAGCTACAGAGCCAGCCGACATATACAATCAACACAGATCACGAGAGTCTCCGGTCAGTATATGACGTAGTGCCAAGCAACTATGTCTGAATGTTGTCGTTTAAGCCTCCCGGAAAAACACCATGTACGTGCCAGACACCAAAGACTCTAAGGATGTGTTGCTCTGATCAATGTCCATTTGAGATTCCTGAGCTCCACTGACACTTAACAGTGTACATAAATACATACAGACAGGAAGTATATACATAGAAGTAGCATCCTGTAGAGTTCCACTATGTAGTGGATTCCTCTCTGGACATCAGACCTCATTACCGGTGTTGTCTTGTAAATAAGTCACGCTTGATAAGAGTCTTTGCTGAACAGCTATAATGTATGATTTTGTTTTATGTTCCTTCCAGGTATTCCCCAATCGGCATCGCCTCTCTGATCTCGGGGAAGATAGCGGCCATTGGGGACCTGGAAGTGGTGGCCAGACAGCTGGGCATGTATATGGTGACTGTTATGGTGGGCCTGGTGATTCACGGGGGCATCATCCTGCCTCTCATCTACTTCATGATCACCAGGAAGAACCCTTTCACATTCTACTCTGGGATTTTCCAGGCCTGGATCACAGCCCTGGGCACGGCCAGCAGGTAGGCCAGGGAGGACCACTGCATGAGTGGAGTGTTTTGAGGGGGTGAATGGGGGTCTTGAAGAAAAGCGTATATTTTGTTTTATTTGCATGTTGCACAAATCTAAGACATATAATGGAATTTTGTGGGTTTTGAATATTAGACAGCAATTGCATAATTCCCTGAGCAAGAGAATGGGGAAACAGTACCATACACCTAAACATAATTCAGGTTCACAGAACAACAAAGGACCCAAAAGTGAACTCTGGCGAATGTCTTTGTTAACCACAAAGGACCCATAACTGATCCCTGGGGAATGCCGTTATAAGCTACAAAGTATATAATTCTGTCCGTTACTATTGCATGGGCTCTATCACTAGGCTAATTCTAAATCCATAAGCAGATGTCTACAGCCAGATCCAGTGCATTTGATCATCAAAACGGAATGATCGACTGCATTAAAACCCTTTGACAGGTCAATAAACAAAGATAATTGATAACCAGTGTAGTTGATATATCAGTACTGTGCTCAGGTCTAAAAGGAGATTGAAATGTGTTCAAAACATAGTTGTCAGATAACAAAGAACCCAGTTAGTATTTTCCAGTGGCTCCCAAAATGTTGTTGGACAAGAGCATTTACAGAGAGGAAGATAAGTGTCTAGGTCATTAGTAAGCAAGTTTATTTATATTGCACAATTCATACATAGAAGCAAGTCAATGTGCTTACAGTGAAAACAGAAATAATGCAATAGAATCAAAACAGATTACACAGAGGTTATTCCTCTGATAGCACCAGAACTTGCATTACAATTGGTAAAATTTTGAAGGATATACATTTAAAATAAATCAAGAAGAGAAATATAAAATACAGCATAATAATAAAACATAGAATAATAAAATAGAAACAGAATATAAAACATAGGGAGCTAGAAAAACTATAACACTAAACAGTGCTGTTATAAAAACAGGCTCACAGTGGGGTTAAGTTTGAGAGCTCAGTCTTAGGCACGTGAAACGAGAAGTGTTTTTAGCCTGGATAAAAAAATTGACACGTTTGGTGAACGTCTAAGATCTTCTGGTAGTTTATTCCAGTTGTGTACAGCATAACTGCTAAACGCAGCTTCTCCATGTTTAGTCCGGACTCTGGGCTCTACTAGCTGACCTGAGTTCATGGATCTAATAGCCCTGCTCAGTTAATATTCTTCAAACATATCAGAAATGTATTCGGGTCCTAAACCATTCAGAGAATTATAAACTAGAAGCACTGCTTTAAAGTCTATTCTGTAACTGACCGGAAGCCAATGCATAGAATTAAGAACCGGAGTGATGTGCTCTGTCCTCTTGGTCCTGGTTAACATTTTATCAGCTGCATTCTGAATGAGCTGCAGCTGTTTAACAGTCTTTTTAGGGAGTCCAGTTAAGAGGCCATTACAGTAATCAACCCTACTAGAGATAAAAACATGGATGATCTTCTCTTGGTCTTTTTAGGACACCAGGCTTTTGATTCTGGATGAATTTTTCAGATGGTAGAATGCTATTTTGGTGATTGATTTGATATGACTGTTAAATGTGAGGTCTGAGTCTTTCAGAACACCAAGATTACGGACTTGATCCTTGGTTTTAAGGGCCCAAGAATCCTGCTCTTTATTAATACTTGTTCTTTTATGTTTGTTGTAGTATTCCCCACCCATATATAGTGGAATTAACCCAGAAATGTATTAGAGTTCCAGAGCCATCCCTTGGGTCAAGTTTGTTAGCTTCTGTTGCTTGCTAGTGTTGGAAGCTCCAAAAGCATCAAGGACTTATTTTTCTGTAAATTGATTCGGAAAGAGGTGGAACGTGAAACAGGCACTCCATGAACGTGTGGCTGAGAAATCTTCAAGGACTGTGTTCTGCTATTGAGTCAGCATGGTTAGAAATCCCTAAGAAATGCCACCTTGATGCATCCATTCAGAACTCAGGCAGTCCTGCAGGCTAAATTGGGTCAGTCCCGATTCAAGATAGGTTTAATAATGTGATGGATGGTTGTTATATTACCGTGTTAGTTGATAGACTATTTAGGTTAACCAGGAATATATGAAGGCTGATGAATAACAGCTGCTGAGCCAACTGTTCATGAATCTGGGTGATCAGTACTGACTGTCTGGCTGGCAGACAGACAGGCAGGAAGGCAGACCGATGTTGTAAACGTCTAGGGCACTGGATTAGGTTGGATGGGCCAAACTGGCTCTGTTTCTGCTGAATGTCGTGCTGCTGAACCCAACTGTCATTTGGCACATTAGAGAGGCTTTATGGAATACGAGTAATCCTATCAACTTTACTCTAATTATATTATGTCCTGGGTTTAGCTTCAAATCAAATTCATGCAATTCACATTTTGGATTATAAGAAACCAATTCTGTTATTCTTGCCCGTGTTAGATTGAACAGTTGTTTGATCACTCTCTCACCTCACCTCTTTTAACTCCCTCCCTCCTATATCTGTTTGTAATGTATTTATATCTTCTTTCTCCCTTCTATTTTCTCCCCTCAATGTCTTTCTACCTGTCTACTCTTTCTGACCCCCTCTCTCCTTTGCTTAGTGCAGGGACATTACCCGTCACATTTCGCTGTCTGGAAGAGAATCTGAAGATTGATAAGCGCGTGACGCGTTTCGTGCTTCCTATCGGAGCGACCATCAATATGGACGGCACTGCCCTGTACGAGGCGGTGGCAGCCATCTTTATTGCTCAGATGAATGACATCAGCCTAGATTCCGGACAGATTGTAACCGTCAGGTAGGCCACTTCTTTCAGTCAGGCCCCTATCCGAGGGGTCCTTGAGCACTGTTGAGATCTGGTCCCTGGGAAGGGGTGTATTACATAAACGGTAATGCCAGAGGGGGGCGGGGTGTATGAGAGGCTGGGTGTATCAGGGGGAGGGGTATATGAGGAGATGGGTTATAAGCAGACCTGGCGGCACGGGGGTCATTGGGGGGCAATGCCCCGCCAGCGAGAATGGTTTATCCCCCAAAAAGAAATGACGTTTGGGAATGTCGCTCCTCTTTCCTTCATCTGCAAATGTGATCGAAGATGTGCTTTAGCGATGTGATCGCTAAGCTACAAAGATTGTGTAGTTACTGCATTTACTACAGACATTCAAATTGGATTGAAAGTTGTGTATTTTGCTGATATAGCCTCAGTAAGCCATACGTGCTAAAATGATTTGCTTTCCGTACCCTCGTGCTGAAGTTACTATTCTACCTTGGTAAGTAGGATAAATGTGCTCACACATGATAATGAAATGCCTGTCCTGGTTAAATGAGAGGGCAGGGTGTTTGTTTCAGCAAGGTTTATGAGAGGGAGGGGTGTATGAGATGGCGGAGTGCACTAGGGGGTGGACTGTATGAGGGTGTGGGGTGTACTATCAACATGCATGGCTAAATGTTGTATTCAGGCATTCTTCCTGCTTAGCTGTGGTGTATTGGCCAAATGCTGTATGAAACCTCTTGTGCCCTCATTGCTTATGTAGATCTTGCCTTCTTAGGCATGTAGAACTGATGACTTCTCTGTGTCACATGGCAATGAGTTTTGTGAGGACAATGGTTTTAGGTCAGTGTGTAGAAATATGTTTAACATGAATTCCCTTCTCTCCCTCCCCCCTCCCACCTAACTTCCTCCCAGTATGACAGCCACTCTGGCTAGCGTCGGGGCTGCTAGTATTCCCAGCGCCGGCCTGGTCACAATGCTACTGATCCTCACCGCTGTGGGCCTGCCCACCCAGGACATCAGCCTGCTCATCGCTGTCGACTGGCTGCTGTGAGTCACATGTTGTAGATGGGAACTTACACTGTAGAGGCCTTTTTATTCAGCCACACGAGAGGACATAGCCTACCAAGATAACAGTTTCAATGAGATACAAAGCGTTAACGTCAGGCTATTCCAAAATGCAACAAGTCGTCATCGTTAGGTTTAGGGCTGGTGTTCATTCCTGTTGGTCACTTGACCGAGGCGTGATTAATGGCTGTCCGTTCGTTTAGTGACAGAATGCGTACCTCCATCAATGTGGTTGGAGACTCCTTTGGCGCCGGGATCGTTGACCACCTGTCCAGGGCGGAGCTGGCCGAGATCGACGCCGAGCTAATTCCCCCCGACGACGAGGAGTTCATCCCCCCGCCCCCCATCCTCACCGAGATGGACCTGGTCGACCCCATGAGGCCTCCGCAGCTCCCCCCACGCTCCCCGCGCCCGTCTAAACTCAACCACCACGGCCACTCCAACCTGTCCCAGATCCACTCCATCTCCAACTCTCCCCGCTCCGTCCGCTCCCCGTCCCCGCGTTCGGTCCGCTCCCCCTCCCCGCGCTCCGTGTGTTCCCGCTCCCACTCCCCGCGGCCCTCCACCTTCCGCTCCCACTCGCCGCGTGTCCTCCGCAGAGGGGAGCCCGGCTACACCGCCCTCCCCAGCCATGACAACCAGGTAGGTCGGCTTTCGTTGGATTCGTTGCTGCCTTCAGAAGCTTCCGCTTCCGCCCGAATCCTAACCCTAGTGTACTTGGTCAATGACCACTGATGTCTCCCCAGGTCCCCCCACTTCACCGCTCCCAGAAAGAGAGAGACAGAGAACTCCGGGACAGGGACAGAAGAGACAGAGACAGAGAGAGCGACAGAGAGCGGGAGCGTTTGCGCGGTCGAGAGAGCAACCGCTACCAGAGTGAGACCGAGGAAGAAGAGGAGAGGGATAGGGTTATGGACGAAGGGAGTGACGGAGAAGAGAGTGACGACACCGCTTACGACCGCAGGAATGCAATCCCACCCTGCGATCTTCCCTGAGTGAGAGGCCTCTATGAAATAGCTTCTGTTTTGCCACAGGTTTACACTTCCCCAGTTCACCAAACCAACCAACCGACCAAGGGCGTCCTGGCAGGGTTGGTGTATCTAGAAGGTGTTTAGAATATTCTGGTTAATATGTTTTGGGGCCTGTTTGACATGATTGGGGATCAAAAAGCTAGTTTGGAGAGATGACAATATTTATGTAGCTATGGCATTATGTATGTTGCTATGGTTTGAATGACCTTTGAAGATGAATCCATGTCCATACTTTGGCACTTCAGAGTGCTGCAGAAGCAAGCTGAAACATAGCAGTCTGTCCTCTGTCAACCCAGCACCACTCTCTCATAATCATTGTCCTGTTCTTATCATTTTAACTAGCCAGTAACTCAGTCTTCCTCTTTTCCCTTTCCTGTGGCAGAGAGATGCTGTATTGAAAATCTGGTGTTCAGGCTTGTCATTTTTTGGTAAGCATAAATGAATGCACAATTTTAAATGTTATCTTCTCGACTACCAAATAATTGTTTATAAAACGGATAGCACGTCCTTGAATACAGAATGTTTTAAAATAGAACTCACTCTACTTCATTTATGTCCCATAAACTCATGGATTGCAGCTCTGTGTAGCTTAAGGGGGGGAAAAAAAACACTGTATGCAAACATTATTTTTATACTGTTCTACCTCCTCTCTCCATGTCCTCTCCTCTACAGAATAACGCTCCCCTGGCACTTGACGTTAAAACTGTTATTACTGAGAATTGATGTATGTTATGTTATTTTGTAGTTGTTGTCTGATGTATGAGATGATGGTTGTTAGTTGTTTATTTTGCTCAACTCGACAGTCTGTCGGTCAGTTATCATTTAGGTCTGCGTATACATTTACTTGTTTCTTTACACTTGTCCTTGTATTATTTATGTTTTTTTATTGTAAGAGATACTCTCATTGGATCCCTCATACTGATTTGGTGTCCTGTCCCTGCGAAGGACCTTTCATTCCAAGGTCATTATTGCCTCCTCAAACCCTTCAAACTTTACACTGATTTGCAGGTGCAGGTTGTGTGAATATTGTATGTAATAAATTCTTAGAGATTTATTTCAATTACAATGACAAAGATTATGTGTTTCTATTCGGTGACTAAAGACAGTAATAAAATCCTGTGGACACGGAAATTACTGTCTGTTGGAGTTCCAGCAGATGTAGCGATGTGTGCGCTCACACAAACACACACACACACACACACACAAAGGCACGCACGCACGCACACACAGACACACACACACACACACAGGCACACGCAAACATTGATATCAACTCACTTAATCCTCTCAAAGAAGTTAGAGATGTGTAAGAAGATCTAAAGTGAGGGTTGGGAGAGCAGCAGATGGCCAGAAAACATCAGTCCTATTCATTCTTCCCAGACAGCGTAGGGCATTGTGGATGATAGCAAGCAGGATTGACGTTTGTATTTGGACCCGGCACGTCAGGGAGGAACAGTGGTTGATGACACAGGAGAGCATCAGGCCACAGCACACCCCCAGTACCAAGTGATCCCAGGGAACAGAGTAAGACAAGGAGACAAGCTGAGACTTCTTTATTTGCGTGTATTTCTTCTATGAGTCACACTGAGACTGAGGTTTCTTTCACAGACGAGCCCTGGTTACAAATTCAGTTGTCAACAACAAGGACCCCAATCAACGTTCTGAACTGCCATAAAAGCGCGACCACAACAAATTGGAGAATATTTTTAACACTTTATTTTGAGAGTCACATTTTGAGAGTGTTTCTAAGTATGGTCTACAGATCATCTACTTACTATCGGTAATATTTTAACTATCTCCTAACCCTTACCCGAAACTTCAACTTGACCTTAACCCTAACCTTAACCCTTATCCTAAACCCTAATCTAAACTTAACCATATCCCTAACCTCAGCAAGAAGCTGTCAATCAAGACAGTTTGTTGAACATTTGTGGCTGCTATTACTTTTAATAGAAGATCTACAGATGTGTCTAACAACACAAAGTGTGATACCTTAACGACTACTGTAATAGTTGGAAATCAGACTGCATGCACACATGTGGCTCCCCGCCCAGAGACCAGGGTTTCATTCCAGTCTAAATCCGGCACCTCTGTGTTTGTACTTTACCTGTCTCCCTCTGATGCCTAATGTCAATAAAAGACAATGTAATGAGCGCCTACTCCTTAATAAACTGTATATATAATATGGGTTACTGAGCTTGATTAGCTTTGCTTCATATATAAGCAGTGGACATGTATCTACAAATAGTAGGCTAAATCAATTACTTATTTTTCTGTGGACCGCAGAAAAAAAAAAAAACATGACTTTTTCAAAGTAACTTCCCACAGTTCCCATATGGGATCGTTAAAGAGGCGATTAAAAGCATCAGTGGTTTTTCATCGGTACTGGAGGAAGAGTCTGGATGCATTTTTTGGAGCAGGGATAGTGGTCAACTGATTGGTGTTATACATGAAATTCAGTCTTCAGTGTTTTGAATTTGTCAATTTTGAGCTATATTCTGGTTCTTGGATCACTGAGATATATTCAAGGTAAAACAAATATAACATAAAACAAGTTTTTATTGATTAAATGAGGCATACATCTAATGTAAGATAATCCATTACGTGGAAGAAGGCATTTAGAAAGACAGACAGTATGACTTTTTCATCTCTATTCAGATGGTGTTCAGAGAGACAAACAGTATGACTTTTTGAATTTCTATGCAGATGGTATTCAGAGAGACAGACAGTATGACTAATACAATCTCTATTCAAATGGTGTTTAGAGAGACAGACAGTATGTCTGTGAATTCTCCAGTGGCCTGAATCGTTCTGGATCGTATAAAAGAATTCATCACACAACAAGAATGACACGTGTTTTTTGCGGATTCCATGAATAGTAACCAAAATCAAGCATTAATCTCACCAAACCACAAATGAGTTGTCTGTGTGAAACACTGTAACTGCAACACATAACAGGGATGTCAGCCAACCCGAGTGGAGGGGGTCAAGAATTTAATCATTGGGATAGTCATCAATCAGCGAGGTTATAAAGGGATGCCTCATCTGCTCCAGAACACATGTTCTCCGTGCTGATGAATCAACTTCACTTAAACTCTGGTTGGCTTATCCCGGTTTTATTTAGATTGCGCTTCTCTGTTTAAGTAACAATCACAAACATTGAGCTTCTCTGAGTTTCATCATTACCTTGACCAAGAAGACGTCTTGGTACTGGTTCATGTTACTTCCATTTAGAGGCTGTTGATACCTGAGCTGGGTGAATATGATTTTATCCGCTGTGTACTGTAGCAGAGGGAACTATGACCCCTGGAGGCTCAAGAATAAGTTACAAGAGAGGAAATCAACCCAATCCTTTGAAGTGGGTGTGAACTGTGACCTGAAATGATCCAATCTGCTCTCTTTCTAAATTAAACAGATGGTGTTTAAATTAAATCTACCAAAATTAGTTTATGTTTGATTCCCAGGACCACCCGTATATAAACATGTGTGCACATGTGATTGTAGGTGGCTGTATTTTCTGGTAACCCTTCCTTTTGTGCACCCAATGGCCCTTGTTGACTCAACTTCCATTTTTGAGCAAAACAATGACTCTGAAATTGGAAAATGTGATAAAATATGATCTTTATTAATAAATAGATAATGTATAGTATAAACAGTGTTCACACTTAACAGAGCACAGATTTATATGTACTGTTAATTGCACAAAGACATACAAAAACACACACACACACACACACACATACGCTTCTTCCTCCATTTACTCACTACCAACTCTCATCCGACATGGACAACAGCAAAAGAAATTGAGATACATCTGTGGTCATATAACATAACAACATAGGTAATAAGCACAGTAAACATGAGACAAAGCAAGCTTCCCACCCAGTTCTCTCAGTGTTGTTTATCCAACTGGTGACTGCGCCCTGGCATCCTGTCAGAAAGTACCAGTGAGCTCAGGAGAGTCAAGGCTTGCCAATCTGTGCATCTTATCACAATATTCAAGAAATCAGCTGTGAGCTATGTGCTTGATGAACCTGGAGAACATTCTGGTTAATGACCACAATTAGCTTGCAGGTGCCTGACCCACCACAGGAAGTCAGTGGAGCGTGACTTGACAAGGAATCCCACAGAGGCAACCCCTCCCCAACAATTGCTCCACACTGTTGCGCTACTCAGGAGACCCAGAGAATTTTGCTAGTAGGCAGGCTAAAAAAGGCATTGGTGTCTTTGGACTGACAAGCACAACATCAACGAGGTGAGTATGGATTTGTGTTGACCCTCCACAACCACTGGGAGGAAGGGTCATCAGGACGGCTGACACCTACATGATTCATTAGGGCCAGGGTCAGATTACCCTGCCGCCCAGCCTGGCTCTATCATTACACAGTGACAACTACACAGACCAAGGACCAACACGAAGACCCGCCGCCTGTCTACACCACAGACCCCCTACCCCTGGCTAGTTTCTTTGTGTACCGTGTCAACACAATATCACTGCTGACCATTTCTGACATAGCTTTCATTGGCAGGTGCTCAGTCCCATCTGCAGATTAACCCTCTACACATTCACAACCAGACACTGTATTCAGGTAGCTAGCACACAGTTCCAATAGCTAGCCCACGATAAGAAATACAATTGCAATTCAGTTCACTTGAAGGGAGTAAACATAGGGAGGTTTATGTACTGTATAGACAACTATGGGTTGACATTCTAATTAAAACATGAAGGAGTTCTGCAGGAGTTTTGTGTATCTATTGCAGGAGTTTTTTGTACTGTGTAGATAACTATGGATTTAAAACATGAACAGAATAAAAGTAAAATCGTTTTTTGAAAACTTACATTCAAACAGATGCTCCCATGATTACTGATAATCCCCCCCAAATGGAAACCCCCCTTGGGAACATAACCTTTCCACCTCTGTGACTTTCTCACTCAACATTATTCAAGATACATTCAGGATGAACCATAATCATGATTGCATTCACATTCATTTTGCATTCATAGATGAATTCTATTCTATTTTACAATAACAATTACTCCAAAATTACATAGTACAATTTACCATTAATTTTGATTGGGCACGAATAATAAGAAAAAACTGCTGAAACAAACTGTAAATACATCCAAGAGATTTGAAGGGGCGTGCTTGGAATATTGGAATAAATTGTGTATAAGTGCTGTACTTTGTTAACCGTTTACCCAATATAGATAACAAATAATTTCCCATACGGAAATATAAATGTCAAATATTTATATTTGCATGACATTTTTAAACTTGTGAAATTGGCATTTCAATATATTTTGTTTGTGACATACATTTGTAAATGTATTTGGAACTTTCAATGGAAATATGTTATTTTGCAATTCTTACATTTGTCACATACGGGTTTAACAGTTTTACTTTGCCTTAAAGTCACAGAATCATTAGAAGTTGTAAGTGCCGGGGAACAAAGTCAAAAACATAAAAGATATAGAACTGTCCAAATACCTTTGGATGTCAACATGTATTTTGTTTCAGCTGTTTTTTGTCAATACGATCATACTGTTATCTTTAAGTGTCAATAGCAAAAGCAATCTTAATTGAAAGTGATGTTTAAGTTGTGAGACTTTAAAGACTGTGTGTGACCATGGTCTGATGTGTCCTGAAACTGAGTGAGTCATTGAAGGGGTAAAGTGTGCCCTGTGAAAATAAGTAGTGTTCCTGTTTGATTTTTCCCTGCCACCCATTTATTTTTCTGGTGTTCAATTTTACTTGGTGGCATTGTACAAGGGTTGAATTCTGAAGATCCTCGGTCAATCTATCCTCTCTCACACCTGAGTGACCAGGGGTTCCCTGAGGTACATGTTTCCTTTGGTCTCCCCATGGTCCTGCCCCCCACAGAGCCCAGCCAGCAGTGTCCCATTGAGAGGGTTACAGATTCCCCTGCAGTCGCCCACATACAGAGGAACGTACTCCCCGTCCCCGTCAGGCCCCTCGTCCCCCTCGTCCCCCTCGTCCTCCTCATCCTCCCACAGAGTGGTGCTGACGTGAGTGAACTCGCTGCTGTTCTCCAGACACTCTGTCTCTCTGTGGTAGAAGTAGCTGAAGTTGGACACGATGACAGGAACAGGCAGGGAGATGGTGAGCACGCCGGCGATGGCGCACATGGAGCCCACCAGCTTCCCCCCCAGAGTCTTGGGGTACATGTCCCCATAGCCCACTGTCGTCATGGACACCACGGCCCACCAGAAGGCCTCTGGGATGCTGGTGAACACTGTTTCGGGGCTGTCCGCCTCTGCGAAATAGACAGCGCTGGAGAACAGGATGACACCGATGAAAAGGAAGAAAATCAGCAGGGCCAGCTCTCTAAGGCTGGCCTTCAGCGTCTGGCCCAGGATCTGGAGGCCCTTGGAGTGACGCGACAGCTTGAAGATCCTGAACACACGGATAAGCCGGATGACCCTGATGATGGCCAGAGACATGCCGGGGTCCTTGTTGGATGTCTTGTCCCGGGCCAGCTCGGTTCCCAGAGTGACAAAGTAGGGAATGATGGCGAGGAAGTCGATAGTGTTCATCACGTCCTTAAAGAAATGCAGCTTACTCGGGGCGCTGGCTAAGCGCATTACGAGCTCAAAGGAGAACCAGCAGATGCATATTGTCTCCACCTGGAAGAAGGGGTCATGGAAGGCACTAGCAGTTGGGGGGATCGTGATGGTGACATTGGGGATGGTCGGATGGGGCTGGTAGGTGAATTTCTGGAGAGACAGAGGGACACAAAAGGTGTTAGAAATGAGGCAAAAGTGACCTGGGGGTGGGAGGTAGAACAATGATGAGAGTATCAACAGATACAGTATATACGGTAAAACCTGTAGGGAAGTGGGGTTAGACTGTGGTTTCAGAGGGAGACTAACTGTGGTTATAGAAGTTGATGACTTTTGTAAGGGAAATAAATAGAGCTTGTTTACAGCGATAGGCAGACCATAGTTATTGCTGTGGATAGACTGATGTTATAGAGATTGATAAACTGTCATCAGAGAGGAAGATAAACCGTGGTTATAGCTGTAAGATAGATTGTAGTTATTGAGATAGATAGATAGACAGATAGATAGATAGATAGATAGATAGATAGACTCTGATCATATAGGTAGAGAGACTGTGATTACAGAGGTAGATAGACTGTGATTATAGAGGTAGGTAGACTATAATTATAGAGGTAGGGACTGGGGTAATAGAGGTAGGTAGACTGTGGATATAGAGGTAGATAAGACATAAAAACACAGAATACATAATAGGGTCTCTTGAATGTCATGGGGTAACCTGATGTCAGAAGTGAACATGAGAGGAAGGAGTGTGGAGAAGTGATCATTTTAGAGGCGACAATGTTTCTCTTCAGTCTGCACATGTGTAAAATGCTTCTGTCATCACAGCCTGATCAAGGCTGTGAAGACTGTGATACTATGTTAATATTACTTCTTTGTATGTCTATCTTCACAACACTTTGATACATTAATGTTCTATACTTTTCTATATATAGGCTGTGAAGACTGTGATACCATGTTAATATTAATTCTTTGTTTGTCTATCTTTCTTCACAACACTTTGATACATTAATGTTCTATACTTTTCTATATATAAAAAGAAATGCCTGCATGTGAGGGGTTAATGTTTCATCATAGGGGCAGTAATGAAAGTGGATTCTTACACTCTTAGAAATTTCATCCTGACAATGTTTTCTAAGAAGCAGTCTTAAAGAGAATCAGTCATGATGATTGACAGCATTGCTGACCGCTGACCGTGTGTGTGTGCGTGTGTGTGTGCCTATGTGTGTGTGTGTGTGTGTGTGTGTGTACTGGCCTGTGGGTGTGCTTCAGTTGTTTTTTTGTGCTTATCCAGCAAATGTTAATGTTCTGAGGCTGGAAATGTTTGACAACTAAAAGCAACAGACACAACTATTGCATGCCAGACATTTGTCACCCACTTTAATTGTCCTCACCTTTAAAGTTCAAAAGCCATGGTCACACTGCCCTGAGAGTCATTCTCACTCTGTCACCCAATAAGGAAGATAGAACAAACCATTCATGCATTTGTGTCTTACAATACTTACAAAGTGAGTAGCTTTGTAGAGCTCGCTTTATACACAGTTAGAGCTAGCTTTATACAGAGTTAGAGCTAGCTTTATACAGAGTTAGAGCTAGCTTTATGCAGAGTTAGAGCTAGCTTTGTGCAGTGAGTTAGAGCTAGCTTTATGCAGTGAGTTATAGGTAGCTTTATGCAGTGAGTTAGAGCTAGCTTTATGCAGTGAGTTAGAGCTAGCTTTATGCAGTGAGTTAGAGCTAGCTTTACGCAGTGAGTTAGAGCTAGCTTTATGCAGTGAGTTAGAGCTAGCTTTATGCAGTGAGTTAGAGCTAGCTTCAGGGAGAGAGTTAGAGCTAGCTTTAGGGAGAGAGTTAGAGGTCTCAATATGCAGAGAGTTTTAGGTAGCTTTATGCAGGTATTTATAGGTAGCTTTATGCAGTGAGTTAGAGCTAGCTTTATGCAGTGAGTTAGAGCTAAAAGTAAGTTATAGCTAGCTTAAGGCAATGAGTAACAGCCATAATTTTGTAATGAGTTAGCACTAGCTTAATTCAATTAGAGCTAGCCTTACAAATGAGGTTTAGCTAACTTAATGCAGTGAGTTACAGCTATAGTTTTGCAGTAAGTTACAGCTTGTTTTATGCAATGAGTTAATGCTGACTTTTCAGTCTGGGGAGATGGTATTGTAAAAGACAAATGATTTATTTTCCATTGCCTCATTCTAAGGCTGTACACACCCACAGCTGTGTCTTAGGTCAGATGTTCTGGTCATGTGGTTAAGAAAGGAAGCAGGTGTTGTGTATATAATGCTTTGGTAAGACCAGCCGTGTAGCTTGTATTCTGTGCTTTTGCATGTAACGTGAAAGCCTAAAGCCAGATAAGCCCACCTTGTCAGTATGCCACTAGGCATGTGGAGTTCATTTCATGCTGTGCTAGTCATCAAATAGGTGTTCTGTACTACTCTTTCCATGCCTCTTTCAGTGTGTATGAGTCAGTGTGTTTATTAATAGGAACTAGTGTTTGTGTGTTGATGTGCTCTTAGGGTTGTCCTTCCTCTATAGATAGCTTCTTTAGATCTCTAAGGAGTAACAGGAGACATGCTCCTCTCTCCGTTTCACTCTCTCAATCAGCGTAAGAGTATCTGATTTAACAACCATACTAAAATAATCTCAGCCAAAGCCGGACACCTCTTTCCTTCTCCTAACCATCTCTTCCCGGTCTCCTTTCCATGTTCTTCTGGTTCTTGTAACCCTGTCCTGACAAAGTGTTTTGTCACACCTAGCCACTCCGAGTTTCTCCGTTCCATAGGTCTTGTATGATCCATGTCATGTAAGAGCGTGTGTGTGTTGCATGTCTGGTCACACATAGTGTTTATGATCTACTGGTTGACACCTGTTATCAACTTTCACCCAGTGTCACCCTTCACCAGCAGTTCACCATTACCCCATTATCAGGCACCCACTGTTACCCTCTGTTCTCTTAGCAGCCTGTCAACATACATTCATCTTCATTCTGTCCCTCGCTCCAACTCTGTATTAGTCACCTTCCTTTTAAACCCCTCAGTCCTACTTTCCTTTCTCCCTCTAATACCCCTGCTTCCAGGGGTTAGTCTCTTCCTTTGATCTGTGTCAGTCACCCTCCTT